>PVKU01001835.1:128102-199661 GCA_004027475.1 Anoura caudifer | reverse complement strand
GAGTGGGATAATCAGCATCATGCATTCCCCCAGCTGCCCACAGGTGGGTGTCAAAACTCGTAATTTCCAGTTTTGGTTGAATGATGATACCCTGGGTATTCTCTGTGATTATTTGGTGATAAGGGGGTCATGAACTTAATTCTCCTACCATATTTAGCTTTGATTCACAAATTTGAACACAAAGTGATACATCATACAACACCTTCCGAGAGATGGAGACTGGGGACTTGAAATTAAACTAAGGAAGCTGGTGAGGCAACTCTAACTCCCCACTTTCCTGGGTCACCTGGCTCAGGGGGTGGTGATCGGTATCTTGCTATGCACAGGCCCAGGAGTGATCTGGCTACCTAAGGACTCTGCATGGCAATTGTCCAAGGTAAGCAGCAGCTCCTAGAATCATCCAGTGGATCGGCCTCGGTTGCCCCAGAGCCCACCTACCTACTTGGCACTCAGAGCTTGTTGCGGAACGTTCTCTTTGCCCTTCTGTTTCGTCTTCCATTGCGATCACACGACAGCTGCATGAACACATGGAGGATGCTTGGCAGCTGCTAGACACAGATGCTGGGCTCTGTAATGTACTTTCCCCCCGCTCTGCCGCTGCTTCTGAGTATTTCTCTGGCTGCCTGAATGTCTTCGTTCCTGCCTGTGGGAGGGGTGTGTTCCGAGGTGCTAGTGGGGTGTGAAACCTTGGGGGATTGGTACTGCTGAGCAGGCATTGTGACTAGGTCCTTAAGACAGTCTTTGCCTTTTTTACACTCAAGTGTCAGTTTTTAACTGCTTCACATGCACATGCATGAGTAAGAATGATGTCAAGCTGGTCTGGAGGAAAATAACGTTGGGGTGCCTTTTTCTCTCCAGCCTTGAAGCCACTGCCTTCATCCAGGTCCTCATTGTGTCCTCATTGCTTTCTGATAGTAGTCCTTTTGTTTGACTGGCCTCCTTGCCTCTGCCTTGTCCCTTTTCTTCCACCTTCCACGTTGCTACTGGAGTGATTTTCCTATAACCAAATGTGACCACATCTCTCCTTTTTTTTTTTAGAATCCCCGTAGCTTGCAAGATAAAATCTGAACTTAGTGTGACTAAAAGGCCCTTTATGACTCATCTCTGCTGCAGCCACATCTGTTTTGACTGGAACAAATCAGCTGTTTCTTAACTCAGTCTCACACTTGTGTTTACTCAGGCTAGGAAATCCTTCCTTCTTCTTCTTGTCTGTTCACCTGGTTCATTTTGTCTCTGCCAGAGAAATTTCTGGGGTGCTCTCTCCTAGGTGTACCTTCTCCCTTGGCCTGATCCTTGATGAGCCAAACTGAAGAACCATATCCATATAGAGATAACCCTTCAGGCAAAGCTGCTGATTAAACAGCCTACTGTATGCCAGGTGCTGGGACATAAATGTGAAGAAGATACAGCGCCAGTCCCCAAGGAGTTCATAGACTGTTGGACAAATGGACAAAAAAGCCCACAATTAAAATAGAGAAAGAAATGAGCTCTAAGATAGAGCTAAGTATAGGGTGGTACAGAAATTAGATGCTCTCCCACTGTGCTCCTGTAATATCCTGAATTCCTTTTTTTAGCTACATATTATGTAGAGTGTTTTCAGTTTGTCTGTCTCCCCAGCATTGGAGTTTCATGAAGGTAGAGGCTCTACCTTATTCAAGTTGTATCCCTCATACCCACCCACTGCCCAGCACAGAACTCAGGAAACATCCATTGGACCATAGCACTTGAATGGCAAGGTCCACCTGGAGATGGCACCGTATGTCTGTCCAGGTGAGTGGCAACCCCAAGGAAGTGTCAACCTCCTGGGTTAAAGAATGCAAAAAATGACACATGGGAAATTAGGGAACTTGCAGAAAAACAATTTTCTACCCTGTTTTAGAACATGAAAATCTATCTTTCAAGAAGGTCCTCAGGCCTGGGGATAGAGAACCATTCTTCATCATACTTGCTCCTCATCTTTTCTCTCTCTCTTTCTCGAACCCCTCTCCTCTGTTCTACTTTTCTCCTGCTTTGGTCAGAGAAAGTATCCATTAAAGGCATTTGCATATTATTTACAAGCAATATTTATATACACTTAAAATAAATTGATTTTCACATCTGTGTTGCAGAGAAATTAGAAAACTCTGACAAGCAAGAAGGGAAAACAAGATAATGAGTAATCCCATCACCCAGAACTGCCTGAATTCTGCTCTTGATGTGTTGGTGCATATCCTTGCAGACTTTTCTCTACATCTATGTGTAAGAAAGTGTTTGAGTGAATTCTCTGGATGTAGGCTACCGGAGTCTGAATCCTGGCTTCGCCACCTACTCTTAGCTGGGTGACGTAGGCCGTGTTGCCTATCCTCTGTATGCTTCCTCATGGCTCAGTAGAGTTCACACTAAGACTTAGAGCACCACGCTGTTGTGAGAGGGAAATACCCTACCACCTGCTTATATCAGTACCTAGTGCATAGTAAGTATGAATTCATTTAATTGACAAATATTTATTAAGAGCCTATTTAATGCCAGGCATTTTTCTAGATATTCTTTTAACAGCCAAAAGATCCATCAATGTTGTGCAGTTTTTATTCTACATTAACCACCGAATACATTAATGAGTTTTGTTATTGCAAAAAGTATCATATGATATATTGTATGGAGTCTGCTTTTCTCATTTACAACATCTTGCTATGTGTTATAACATTTTTCTGTGTCATAAAACCTTACATTATTACTATAATAGTGAGATAGTATTTTAGCAACTACATATCATATTTCATTTAATAATCTTTTGCTAGATATTGAAGTAGTTTCTAATTTTTCATAATTTTAAAGACCAGTATGATAAAAATCCTTATGTACACATCTTTATGCACTTATCTGTGCATTCCATCAAGATGTATAGTCTTTTTTAATACCTCTTTTATTTTTTTAAAGATTTTATTTATTTATTTTTAGAGAGAGGGGAAGAGAAGGAGAAAGAGAGGGAGAGAAGCATCAATGTGTGGTTGCCTCTCAGGTGGCCCCCACTGGGGACCTGGCCCACAACCCAGCCATGTGCCCTGACTGGAAATTGAACTGGTGACCCTTTGGTTCTCAGCCCGTGCTCAATCCACTGAGCTATACAAGCCAAGGCAACATATATAGTCTTAAGAGTGGAATTACAGATGGAGGGTACGCATTCGTATGGGGCTTTTGGTGCACATGGCCTCCTGTGAGGGTTATCTACCAAACTGTAATCCCTAGTGCTGTAGGAGAGAGCCTATTTCTTCACACTCCCATCTGAACCAATACTGAACTTTTCTAATTCTTTCTAAACCTTGCATATTAAAACAAAAATAGTATCATGTCATTTTAATTTGTATTTCTTTCACTTCTAATGAAGCTGTTTAAAATTTTTTTTTTCTATTCTTACTTGATGACATCCTTAGAGAAGAAAAGAAAAGGAGAGAGAGGGGAAGAGAAACATCGATATGAGACAGAAACATCAATTGGTTGCCTCCCATATATGCCCTGACCAGGGACCCAACCTGCAAACTAAGCATGTGCCCTAACTGGGAATTGAACCTGCAACCTTTCTGTATATTGGAAGATACTCCAAACAACCAAGTCACACTGGCCAGAGCTGATTTTTAATATATATATATTTCATGAGCTATTTGTGTTTCTTATTTTCTAAATTGACCATTTGTGTCCTTTGAAGCCTCCATTCTGACTTTGATAAGATGATCATAGATGTTGATTTAGATTGAATAGGCTTTTTCTGTGAAAGACCTAGACCTGCATTAGGCTTTGCGAGGTAATGGTTTCAAGGGACATGTGCCCAACCTTCTCTCCTATGCATTTGCATTTTCCACTAAAAATATCTAACATGTTATGAATTTCAGTTTTTTGCGTTTTGGCAGTGATGCAGTTTTAATACTAACGAAGCACTTTTTTGCACAACCATCTCAGTGAGAGCAGTGGCCGCTTCTGCATAAACTGGAAGATGCTAAGAGCTATCTGGTTGTGTGCAAAGAATGTATGATCGGTGCATGGGTGTACTTCCCTCTACAGTAGGTGTTGGTGTAGCTGAGTGCATATGTGTGTCTGCCTATGTACATGTCTCTGTCTTGAGCTGAGGTCAGGAAACAATATGTGTAATTTTGGGTCTCTGTGAAGTCACACAAGTGCCCTTGTATTTCTGCCACCTGAATCTGTTAACCAAGGGACATTTAGTTCAAAATTTGTTACTTTTTTAGGAGGAATGCCTAATTATCCACCCATCCTCAGATTACTTCCTGAACTCTGAACTTCCTGAGCACATGTATTTCACATCTAAACTTATTCATGCATTGCCAAAGATGTGTCCTCAGTGTAACTCATATACAGTTTTTCTCATATGGGAATCCACTACTTTTGCCTGTGACCATTTGGAAGTGAGGTTCCGGACTTTATCACATCCTCTCAAAACAGATCCATACCCCAAAGCATTAGTAGGCAATGCAGAACTGACTACAGCTTCCTGAGGAGATGAAGGAGAAGGTGACATGATATGACACCCAGCAATAAAAAAAGAGCAAGATTTCCCTTACTCTTCTCAAAGTTCCTCTTTAGTCATGGGCCTCTGGTCCTTCTTCTCCCTCTCTCTGAACCTTTCGTTAAAGTAGCCACTGAATACCTCATTTCATTTTTGGTGAAATTTAGATCTCTTCTGGATTCTGGTCAAAGATGTCAGCTGATCCTAATACTCAAGCCAGCATTTTTTTTTTTTCCAAAAAAAAAAAAAAAAGTGAAACCTCTTTCTATGGGGGAATGTACTGCTTAGAAAAGTAAGGTTCTCTCCAAGTTGTCCTACTAAGCTCTCTCACCAGGATTTGTGCCTTCAATCAATTTGATGACCAGGACCACGACTGCCATTCATTCTGTGTCTTCTCTCAGCTTCCATTTGCCCCCATGCTTCCTCCAGGCCTTTAATAAAGTAGGTTCTTGACAAACCCTTGCCAGCCGGTAGGAATATCCTGGTTCCTACGTTATTCCCATGACTTAGCCTAGCACTTACAACTTAGAAGGCACAAGAGTACATGGACAAGCAAATGATGGAGCCTTGGTCCATGTACCTCCCAGATGCAGTGAGTAAGATGCTGTGACTAGCTGGACCCTGTGGCTGGTGCACCCACTGCTATCCAGGGGATGGGCATCAGCTTAGCCATTTACTTCCTTCTACTTCTAGTGCATCTCTCTCTTTACTCTAGTTAGTTGCCAGGGTCTTCTTCTCTAATTTTTTTCATGTCTTTCTTCATAAACAGTTGAGTCAATTCAAAGGGGTATTTTCTAAGATCCATTCCCCAGAATATGAGCCACCCTTGGACTCTACCTCTTACCCCAGCCATTGGTCATGTGCTTCTTCCCAGCCTCTCCTACATGGAACCTCAGTTTTCTGTGGCCTGCTTCTGAGGCTCTATTCCTCCCATTTCTCCATAGGCCCCCTTTGACTACATAAAAGTCAGGAAGAGGAAGACATTGGGAGACAAATGCAGAAATAAATTAATTGCCTAGAGGGCGGAAGGGGAGGAAAAGGAATGTGGGAAGGGATAGAGGACTCCACAGAGAAGAAAGGTAGGTCTGTTCTGCTTGGAAATAAGGGAGATGGTTGGATGATGGGATCAAATCCATCTGTTGGGGTTTTTTTTGTATGGCTCCCTCTGTGCCATGGCCTGTCCTCTTGACTTCTTTGTGTTACTATTTTTTGAAATGCACACAATGAAAAGTGCCAAACAAGTATGAAGTGGTAGGAAGTGACTGGGAGACAGAAAGGAATTTCAGGATATTGTTTTATCCAACACTTACGGAAGTCTGGAGGTCAACCTAGAAGATGGGGTTGCTTGCCCAGATGAAGGATGAGTCTAAAATCTCTGCAGATGAAGAACCGTCCATCTTCTCCTGGCTGATGCACCCTCAGGGGACCCTCCCTGTACCTTCTTTCCTCTGTCTCTTCACCAATAGTGGTATCTCATAGGATCAGAAGGGTCATGAATGAATGCAAATGAAGACCAAGGTTTTCCATTATAAGTTTTTAATGGCCACAGGTGTTTTTGTTTTCTTCTCCAAAGACTGGTGAACTGTATGAACTTCCCACCAGGCCTGAATCAAACTCATCATGTACCTCTTTGGCTCAAATCCATGCATTTTTTTTTTTTTAAATTACTTGTGGTAAGAACACTTGACATGTGATCTACTCTCTTAACAAATTTTAAAGTGTACAATACTGTATTGTTAACCATAGGCACGTTGTTGAACAGCAGATTTCTAGAGCTTATTCGCCTTAACTGAAACTTTGTGCCCATTGGTTAGTAACTCCATTCTCCCCACCGCCCCAACAGTGACCACCGCTCTGATTCTATGAGTTGGGCTACTTAGATACCTCATATAAATGGAAGCATGCAGTATTTGTCCTTCCATGACTGGTTTATTTCACTTAGCATTCTATCTTCAAGGTTCTCAAGCCCATGTATTTAAGTCCCTGCCCACTCTTTTGTGTCAGGGTGTATGAAAGAACTCAAACCGTTCTTGCCCACCTCTGTGTTGTCCATATTTCACCCCTTCTCTGATAACTTACTGGTCTCCTGGACCCTGGAGTCCTGCTCCCTAAATCTGTGGCACTCCCTTAATCTCCCTGAGATCCCCCCAAGTCCTACTTCTGGCCTATCTGGCCTTGTGGGCCACCTGCTCCTTGAAGTTTGCCTGTTTCTGTCTGCCCAGTTCCCCTGCCTCTCCAGGCATCTAACCCTCACCCCTTATGCTCAGACCTGCCCTGCTGGGGCCCCTGCCTGGCTGGACATGGCGCCTGCAATGACTAAAAATAGGAGTTGTATAAAAGAACGGTGGGACCCAAATAAAGTCTGAAGCAGGAAATATAATGATCCTCCAAAAATATGATTCTGATGCTTCCACAGGAGCCCTGTACCTGCTTCAAAGCATGTGAACTATCTTTATTTTGCATTCAAACTATCTTTTGGGGCCAGATTTCCTTCATAACACAGCTTATTGCAAAACGGATCTGAAACCCTAGGGAGTTTATCTGTAGTTAGGTATGTTTTTCTTTTCTTTCCAGTAACTGTGGGTCGGAGGTATTCCAGCCATTATTAACTAAAGGAATACTCTGTTTTATGACATCTAATCAGGTGGAAGTCCCACTGGGAGAACAGATTGTGTCCCTTTTTCCCCCTCTGGACTGAGGAGATAAAGAGATAAAACTCATACGCTGTTTTATTTTTGTAAAAAAAAATTGACAGCATAGTCCTCTGTGAGATCCTCACGTGAGCCTGCTATGCAAGGGAGCCTGGGCTTCATGGGAGAGACCTAATGGCTTGTGAGAAGGACATTTTGTCCTCTGGCTGGGCTTCATCTGGTCCAGAAAAGTTCCTCTTCAAGGTCATCTTGGATGCTGGTGTTTGAGATGAAAATGGCAAAATCTAAGTGTGCTCTCCTCAGATGGCTTCCCTGCTTGAGTGGTGAAGTTCACCCCTTGTTTGAAATTGGAGAAGACCCCCAGGATGAAAATACTGGGTAAATAAATAACTTCTCAGAGCTTCCATGTCCAGTTATACCAAGTAGACCTAATCATGGCTGCCTTGACAATTTTCCAGGCCCCCGATGAGGCCCCCAGGCGAGGGTGTATGTGAAACGTCCAGCTCTATTCAAAAGCAAGGCATTGTTGGGACGTTGGTTACTATGCAACCCAAGCATCCTAAACTTCCCTTTGGCATATTATATTAACTCAAGCATCTCTGCCTTTCTGAGAACCCTTCTTCTTAGAACTATGGCTGCTTTCATCTCTTGAGGCAGCTCATGTCTTGAAGTAGGATTACATTTTATTTGTAAAGTTTCTCTTTCAAACCAGGTGATGTCCCCTGGGTTCTGGGCTTTGGAATTTGTGAACAAAACTATTTCCACTCTGCCTACACTTTTCCTGATTGTGCAAGCTCCCCTCATATTCCCTCCAGGTATGCTTTTGCAGGATGATAGGTGGGATTCCTTCAGGCTGTGCTCACCCACAATCACTCCATCTCTATGCCCTCCAACCTCTGGCATTTCCATCTTTGCACCATTACTGTCTTGTTTTCCTCAACTGCAGGCCCCCAGAGGGCAGGAAACATTGTTTTGGTGGTATCTCAGCCCAGTGCCTGCTTCAGAACTGTGCTTTGATAAACACTTAGACAATTGATTTTTGGTGAGGAATTTATGGCTGAAGACTTTCAGGCAAGTCAGTCCATTTCAGTGGCTCTGATTCATCAAATCTCAGGGCTCAAGGAACCTCTTGGAAGAGAGTCCAGTGCTGCCCAAACTGTTGATACGAGAGTATAGGAGACAGATTTCAGGGTGAGACTCAAGAAGCTCAGAAAGTTACCTTGTCTACAAGCCAAAAAATCCAAACAGTTCTTTGATTTAAAACATACTCCTTGTTAAGATGAGAGGGCCACCAGTGTGGTGGATTGATGCACAGGCTTTGGGGCTAGACCACCTGGTTTGAATCTAAGCTCTGCCAAGGTTTTCTAGATGGCTGCCTTGACCTCTTTCTGCTTCAGTTTTTGTCTGTAAAATGAGTTGAATAATAACACCTGCCTAACAGAATTGTGTGGATGAAATGATTCAATATTTCTAAAGTATTAGAAAATGCCTGGAAAAGAGTCAGTGCTCCATAAACAGACAAGCAAATGTTCCTGGGAAGGGCATGGATAGATTTTACAATGAAAAATAGTAATGTGTGAAATAGCTTTCTCCCACTTCTGCCGGAGACAGTTAGTGGGGAGCAGGTGTTCCTGGTAGCACAGATCAGTCAGGAACAGCCTCAAGGAGGGCTTTCTAGCCTGACAGCATTATATTTAGAGAGAGGGGAAGGGAGAAAAAGAGGGAGAGAAACATCGATCAGTTGCCTTTTGCACACCTCCAACTGGGGACCAGGCATGTGCCCTGACCAGGAACTGAACCAGTGACCTTTTGGTTTTCAGAACAACACCCAACTGCCCAACCCACTGAGCCACACCAGTCATGGCAAAAGGTGCTGTTTCATTCCTCTGGATGAGAAAGCAGAGGCCTAGAGAGACTGGTTAATTTGCTCAACATCATGTGGTTAGCAACTGATAGCACCAGAAGTCAAAGCATGTGCTCTTAACCAGTTTTCACCGCTGTATCCACCCACCAAGACAACTTCTGATCTTCCTTTCATTCTCAAAGGGCCATCATCACTAGGATGCTGGTGTTGATAGTCTCAGTCATCTGGCTTATGGAAAGGGCACTGAATTAGCAGTCAGGAGACCGGGCTTCTGCTCTGGCGCTGCCACTCACTATGCCTCCCAGGACAACCTGGTTGCCTCTGCTGGGCTACAAAATGGGAATTAACAATGCCTGCCCCGCCTACTCCAGGACTACGGTGAGGATGAGTGAGATCACTCACATTAAATTCATCGAACAATGAGCGCTTAATCTCAGTCCCATGCAAGTTCCATTTACATGCATTTTTCATCACTGTAAGATAACTTAGGAAACACTTATAATACGAGGTAGTATTGTTCCTATGAGTTTGGACCATATGAGCCAGTTTTTCTTAGGTCCTGATCACCCCTAAGCAGGCTCCACATTAAGGCTCTAGAGTTGTGAGACCACACCCATATTTCAGAGAATGAACCTCACTCTCGAGACCTTCCCTGGCTTTCAACCTGCCTCTTCCAACTATTCTGTGAACAATAGGCATGTTTAGAGTTGCTTCAGCACCAGCCTGTCAGCAAAATCAGGAAGCCAAACTGAATCTCTCCCCTACATCCCCTGTCATGATCTCTGTGTAGATGGGATCCTTATGAAACACTAGGCGCTTCTAGCCCTGCATCTGTGCACTTGGTGGGGTGTTGCATTGGCTCTGTGCTTTGCTTAGAGTAGAGGTATCCAGACGGAGAAGAAGGATTGGAGAGCTAAGGCAATAATAACAAATAAATCCAGGATTCATATTCAGTAAGTATGTACCAGGGTGGCCGTATCATCTTTCCCAGCCGTCATCTGTTCTGATTGGTCAGGGCCTGCGGTGGCCATTTGCTAAATATAGGGTCCAGCAGAAGTAACACCTGCTGGAGTGTGGTTGGTAGGGTAATAATATGGGTGTAATAATTTATAGTTTTAATTTGAACATTTCACCTAAATTGTCATATGGTGTACTTAGGTGTGATTATTGTTTGTGTTACAGAATCACATGCTTATGATTTTGTAATAAAAGATTTTATAATGAAGAAGGGGCGTTATTTGTGCTGGACCCTGTATATTGACTGCCACCTTTGTACAATGCTTGCTGGTTTTTTTGGTTTTGCAGATTTCCTTGGTTCTTTGGTGTGTCAGGTGCCAACTCTTATTCCATCTGTCTCCTGCAAATAAAGTGGTAGCACAGTAAATAACATGTGGTCTTGGGGTCAAATCTTCTTCAATTCATTAACGACAGTCCTGTGCTGATGTTTAGAAGGTGCTCGGTATGTGTCCAATGAATGAATGAATCCATCAGAAAGCATCCGTGGAGCACAGTTCAGATGAGGTGCTGGGATGGGTTATTGACGGTGAGGAGGGAATTAAAAAGACTAAACCACAGTTCTCGGAGAATTTCAAGCTTACGGTGGATGATCCCATTCCTATGAGACAAATACAAAGGATACACAAATGCCAGTCTTTTATCTGTACAAAGAGTTAGATTTAAGTTTAAAAAGTAAAGGTTATCATTAAGTAAAATGAAAGAGCCAAGGGGAAATTGAGGGTGAATTGAGATTTCTCTTGGATGTAAAGGCCCCAAAAGAAGCAAATTCCGTTGGAAACAGCCCAATACATGGTATTTCTCATCCTTCCTTTTTCAAAGGCTGGTTTTGTTGGGTTTTTAACTGAGAGCCTCGGGATGGAAGGAGAAGCTATCTTCTCAGCACAGAGTTTTCTGCCCCCTTTCCAAAGGGAAGGCAGATTTGGGGAACTGGCACTACCCCTGCCCAGATGGCAGCCAGCAGCTGGCTCTGGCAGGGGGAAGTTCTCACTCTCGGCTGCTGGCTGCCCGGCCCCTCCCGTTTCCCCAGCAATGCCGGCCGGGCCATTGGAAAGGAGAGAATGTGAGAGCCCTGCCATGCCAGCAGTCCTCGCCACCCTGACCTGGCTTCTCTGGTGCTGGCACCCAGGCCTGCAGCCTGGAGCAAGGGGAGCAAACCCAGCAGTGCCAGCCAGCAGCGCCAGCCTCCCTCTTCCTGCCTCAGCTGCCAGCTTGGCCTGCCTGAATCACACAATGGCTCCTGACATCTATGGGGCTGCTGCACCAGGGACCCGGCATGGTGGGGATTTCAGAGAGAGTGGCCCGGTCCGTCAACCATAGGCTGGATTTGGTAACAGGGCATGAGACCATCAGGCCAGCCCATAACTGCCCCCTTCCCACCCACACACTGCTCTGTCTCCCAACAGACCCTACGGGTCCTCATTTCCTTTACCTTAGGCACATTTTACTCCTTCCCTCCCTCTCTTCCTTCCTTCCCTCCTTCCTTCCTTTCATTCTTCTTTTTCTCTCCTGTTCTCCTATCCTTCCCTTCTTCCTTATCTCCTTCTTTCCCTCCCTTCCCCTCCCTCCCTTCCTTCCTTCCTTCCTTCCTTCCTTCCTTCCTTCCTTCCTTCCTTCCTTCCTTCCTTCCTTGGGGCAGCACTTCTGTCCCTGCATCCATCCACTTGCTATGGTGGGATATTGGGTTAGCTTCATGATTCACTAAGAGGAAAGGCATCAAGATGAAGAAGCAGGGTTTGAGAGTTAAGATACTAATAAAAAAATGAATCCAGGATTCATATTCTTTTCTTCCTGCCTTCCGTGACTCTCCTCTCATAATATCTTTCTCCTACTTTCGTGGTTTACTCCTCTTCCAAATTTCCTACATTCTTCAAACATTTACTGACCACACATCCTATCAGTCCCTCTACTAGGTTCTGGAAGTGCACAGACATAATAATTCTTGGCCCTGTCCCTGAGGAGCTTTCAACTCAGTGAGGACATTTGTGCCTGAGAGGGGATGAGTCTATGACAATTAATAACAACAGAATGTGTTAAGTACTATAAAAGCACAGAAATTATTAGGAAGGCAGAGGAGAGAGCCATTAATTTCTACCTGACCCATTTTGGGCAAAAGTTAGTTAAGGAGTTGTCATTTTTCAATTTAGTTGCTCACTCTGCTCCTTATGTTCCTGAGAAAAGGTTTTATGTCTCTGCGTCTGGTTGGAAAAATGAAAGGTTTGCTTTTGTTTCAATTCCTGTTTATGACTGAGGTCCTGAGACTTCGAATTTTTATTTATTTTATCAAACGTATTTATTTTTTTCTTTTATGAATAGTGCTTTTGCAGTTGTATTCGAGAACTTCATGTCTAACCCAATGTTGCAAAGATTTTCTCCCATAGAAATTTTATAATTTTACAATTGCATTTACATACGGGTCTGTGATTCATTTGGAGTTAGTTTCTGTATATAATATATAGAGAGGTTTTCTGTTTCCGTATAGACATCCATTTACTCCAGTACCATTTGGCAAGAACGATTCCTTTTCTATTGAATTGCCTTTGTACCCTTGTCAAAAGTAAGTTGCCTATGTTTGTATGGATCTATTGGCAGACTTTCTTGAGAGGAGTACTTTATGTGTAATATACGACCTCACACATTCTCTCTCTGTGTCATTCCTACTGTGTAAATGGCACCCTAGGGATGAACTGGAGTTATTACTTGACTAGGCCAAAGAAAAGAAGTTTGGGCAAATCTCAATTTGAATTTACTTTGCCACTGGTTGCAGTGTGACTTTTGTGCTCAGGACTTTCTGCTCTTGAAGAATTGCAGGTGAGACTCAATAAGAAGTGTCATAAAGATTAATGAGGGCCAAGGCTGGGAGAGGACCTGGGATTTGCCTCATCAGCATCCAGATATTTGTGTAATTCCTTCTGTCCCATGTTACGGTGAGGGGGGGTGGGCTGCAGTGAGGATAACTATGAGAATAATATATTAGATTGTAGGCACTTTAAAGCAGGGCATGTCTTCTTTTGTGAGAAAGAAGCATTTCCCAACGATCCTGCAATAGACAGCAAACAGGTTCTTAGCATCTCCTGTTTACTTTCTGTCGCATCAGGTCAAATGCAAGAATCACCCAGATGTTTTTAATGCCTTAGTCCCCGTTACATTCCTTTGGCTCTCCTTTACCAATAAAATTATTCTTTTACAATTTTGGAATGGAAAGCATGCAAAATAGTGTCTTCATGTTGCTTAAATGCTTTCCACCCATGCCACTCATTTTTCATTTTTCATGGCCTTAAACCACCATCTGCTGGAAGGGTGGGAAGGACACTTGCTGGGCTGCCATGGCCTGCCCTCCAGTGTCAGGCCTGGCTGCCCTTGGGCCACCAAGTGAGAAGCAGTTTTGCCTTCTTTGGAAGGTTTTTCAGGGCTTCGTTTCATTCCCATCCTTGGAGGTTTTACCTTCGGGATAGGCCCCGTTCTTCTCCCAAAGGACTGTACTTCCGGTGGACGTGCAAGGAGCCTTCACTCATATATTCATTCATACCAGACACTCTGGGACGCTTGTACCATGATAATCATTTTGTATCTTTGACCAACTTTGCTTTCTTTCCTTTTGTAAGTCAGTCCAACTTCAAGTCCAAACACTAACACTGGGGACAGCTGGTAATTAACCTCTTTCCACTCCAAGTAGTAGCCAGCGCCAGTCATTCTTCCCCCTAAAATAGCCTAACCAGTTTTTAATACACCAAAAAGACTTTTGCCCACAGCCCTCTGGTCATCTATTTTCCTTAATAGCCTTTTATGAGGGACCTTATCAAAAGCTTGCAAAGAAATCCAAGTAAATTATGTTTCTTGGTTCACCTTTACCTACTATTTCATTAACTTTTTCAAAAACAATATGACATAGTTTTCAACATAATTAAAGGGGTTGGGGAAAAGGGAACTTTAACTACCGCTTGACAGTTTCCGTAGTTGCCTAGGAGAGCCGGGTCACTTCTCATAGTCTGGCTCTGCTTAAGGACACTAATTCATTTCCCAGGCTGTCTGGCGAGGTCAGCCACTAGTTCAAGGTGGAAATGACAAGTTTTTAGGCTTTCCAGTGTGCAGTACTCAGCTCTCCAGAGAGCACGAAGGAAGGAAACTGCAAGTTTATCCAGGTCTGGCCCAGAGAAAGGAAATGATGGGAAGAGCCAAGACAAGGGCAGGAGAGCTGCCCTGGGACCGTCTCAGACACTCCCAAACTACTCTTTATTTTTGTATGAGCAAAGGAGGGGCGGATCACAGAACTGGGGAAAACTTTCAGCATTCCAGAGGAGATGTGGCAGGCCCGAATGCAGAGGTGGGCCGAGGGGGCAGAACGAGAAAGGAAGTTCAAAATTAAATAAGCTCACACCGCTGGTAGTAGCCACATGCAAAAAGATGATACTCATAATCATAATTTCAGTTGCATTTGCTGAGTCTCTTATGAGCAAGTATGTGCTAGGCATGTGTACATGCCTGTCTCCTTTAAGCTTAATAACCAGGCATATCATTATCCTTAATTTATAAATGAGAAGAATAAGACAGAGAGTTTAAAGGATGTGAAGGTCACACAGTTAATAAATTATCAGATTGGGGAGGCAACCTCCTCCTCCTAATTCTGAAGTGCGTAGATTTTCCTGATGCCCGCTAGTCAATTCTTAGCCCATTTAAGTGCCAAGTTCTCCTGTAAGTCCGATATGTTCTAAACATTTTAAATATGAATTACCAGTTTTCATAAAAATAAGTGGCATGATGCAGAGGTTAAAAAAGTAAACACTATTTCATTTGTATTACAAGTTCACAAAAACATTTAAGGGTTACAGTCCTCCAGACATCCTGATGACTCTCCGTTTTCACTGCTCTGAGAATTTGGAAGCCCATACTTGTTTACAAAGAACTCTGGCTGACAAAATGCTAGTAAAATTGGCTTTTCATGTACAAAGGGACTAGTAAGGAAAAGCAGAAAAGCTTCCATTTCTTTCTGGCTTACTTCTTGGTTTCCGTTGGCTCAATGCCTAGTTTTCCTTATGTCCTAAGAAATGGGCCATTTTTAGTCTTTTCAGAAAGCCCACCATAATTGTCCGACCGCATGTTTCATACTTCACAAGAGGTGATGGCCTCATATCAGAAAGCCCTCTTCAAAGTATCTTTTGAAGACCTGGATCTGCTCCCGGGTCCAGCTGCAGCTTCTCTGTTCTAGTGATCACGACACCTTACCTTCTGGCTCATGCATGCTTCTTGTGAAATGTCCAGTGTCTCAAGGAACAAGTAGGTACCCCAAGGCACCTGGGCCAGGCCAGTAGCCCAGCTCACAGGCTTCCCTCTCCTGATTTGTCAAGACAATGGCCCTTCAGACCAGGAGTCTGAGAAGCTGAGGAACCAGAAAAGCAACTTGGGCTCTTCTTCAAAGAATGAATGTGCTAATAGGAGAGAATGCAAATGTGGCAGCCCAGAGAAAAGTCAACCTTTCGGGCTAGCATCAGAACTGGGAGCCTGGGTAAGAAAGCGCAGTCTCCTCTCTTGGGCGGGGAGGGGGGGCAGAACCTGGGCTGAATGTCATCTTTGAGGTTAAATGCAGGGGTGGGCAAAAGTAGATTTACAGATTTACAGAGCTGATTCTTGTGTTGCTATTTATTTATTATTGTATTTATTATTATTATTAACCTGCTTTTGCCCACCCTTGTAAGTCTGAAGCTGGTGGTTTTAGAGAAACATGTTAGCGTCCACTTTCGGAGAACAGGAGGCATCAGCCCCACGTCTTGACTGGGGTGTGGTCATTAGGCAGGTCTCTGTGTGACATGCTGAGCAGAAGTACAGAGACCCTGGGCCGTGCAGGGAGGCAGAAGGGGTCCTACCAAGGTTGTTGTGTTCCAGCTCTAGCTCTGGCACTGTCTAGGCTCGGTGGCCTTGGACAAGTAGACTTTGATTTGTGAATGTGAGTTACAGTTTCCTCATCTGTAATGTAGGGACAATCAAAGCGGCAGTTTCCTCATCTGTACCATGGGGATAATGCCTGCCTGAGCTAGTGGGTTGAGGAATATGTAAGATAGTATATGCAAAGTGCCTGGGTTCTTTTCCATGAATTTCTGACCCATTACCTTTCTGAACAGATTCATGGCACAACTACGTGTTTGACTTTATGTTTTCTATATTCTCTTCACAGATGGTAAGGAAATAATATATCTCAGATATATTTCATCTAAGACAAAAATGTAGTGACTAAAGTTTCCCCCCAATTGGACCCATGGATGGGAGAAAGATTTTTTAAAACAATTGAATAATAGATGAAAAGCCTTACAGAGCTATACTGTTTAGATGACATTACATGCATTCCTATCCAACCTGTACTTTACCATTTAAAGCAGGGAGGGATAGGCCTCTGGGCATTTTGACAAGTGACTTTGCATCATTATTACAGTCGGGTTAAAAATCACAAGCACTACACTCAGCTGAGTTAAAAGCATAGAGCATTTTGTATTTTTTGATGTAAGTTCTCATTGTGCTCTGACCCCTCATCTCTCTCTTACAGGGAAGCAGAGAGGAACTGGATAGAACTTAAAATTTGACAAATAAAAGCATCCCCTTATCCTATAGACAACAGCCTCTTGGGGTAAATGCCCAATATTTCATGGGTTCTCCTCTCTCCCCCTACCTGTCAGCTAGAGAGCACCTGGGCTTGGGAGGAAGCTCTTGTACCCTCATGGTGATAGGGGAAGGGGCCTTGGGCTGGCTGGTCTTCTCGCTCCCTTGCTGGTCTTTGCTGCAGGTGTCTCTGGTCTGTTCTCTGAGTACCTTGGGCTGGTAGCTACAGAGGAGTGGCTCCTTCATCTGGTCTTTTGGGGTCTGTGTAATCCTGTCCGGGAGTCCTTGCACTCTACAGTCATCCTGTTCCAACTCAAGGCCCCTGTGTGTCTTCTGGCCTCTCAGTATCTCTGTATCTTCCCAAAGGTATACTTCAGGGCCCCTAAACAATGACCTCAGCCTTGCTGACTTAACTGGAAATGGTACCATATTGCTGAGGTTTCAGTACAGATGCAGGTTTCTGGAGGGAGGGGAATGTTGGGTTTGAAATTCTCCTGGTAGGTTCACAGGAAAGCAAGGAACAAGTCCCACTGTTCTGGAGAATCCCTAGTGTGGGTCAAGATGGAAGGTCGGGGACACACACAATTGGCTAGTTTCTTTTTTCCTTGCTTTCTCCATTCCTTCCTCCTCCCAGTTCCAGAACAACTTTCAACTTTCTCTCCAGGTGGAAATGCTCTTTACATTGTACTCCAAATTCTTTGCACCTATCAAATTCCATATTGTTACTCAAAGTATTGTTTTCCTTATATAAAGGGAGCTTTTGAAGCCCCTTTATTCTCAAAGTTTATCTTTCAAGATTATCATTTTATTAAGTACTCAGAAAATTACTAATTTGATGGTAAATGTTGAGCAATGGTTTCTTTTTCCCAGCTGGTATTTACCCATCACCTAAAGACTGAGGAACATTGATTCGAAGGACGGAGACCATAAAAAATCATGACTTAAAGGAAGAGATTATATCACTTCAACTTCAAAAAATGATTATCTGTTATGTGGAGTTTGGAGATGACCCCACCCCAGTTATGTGCTTCCATTCAACTACTTAAGTGAAGCTTAGCAAGCAGCATTGGAGACGAGGTTGCTTTGCTGAAGGGACCATCAAAGCCGTAACCACATTCCCAGTTTGTGCTGAACCTGGGAAAGTGGCCCTTTGACAATGCCTAGGCTGAAACTTCCAAATGCAGCATTTCCCAGTGCAGTCTGCCTTTTCTGGCCACTATATCCCATCATTAGAAGCATCTACTAATTTTCTTCCTAATGGACTCATATAAACTCATCATAAGAGCTGATCAGCAGTCTTCATTCTCTCACTCTCTCTCTTTTTTGTAAGGAAGTGGCCTACTCACCTTGCTTGACGTGAAGATGACAAGAAGTTGCAATTCTGCTGAGCAGATTTTTTTCATAACTTTATTGAATCCATTTAACAAATATTTGGGGGGCTTATCCTTGGTGCCAAGACACTGGTCTATGTATTTGGCATGTCCCTGTTGTAGCAGCAAGTATAGAGAGTAGAAAAAGACAACATTTAAGGAGACAAGAAATGGAAAACCTGGGATGGTTGCATTGGAAAAACAGCAAATACGCTATCATCAAAAAGCACACAGAAGGAATGCATTTTTTATCTTCTTATCCTTTTTGTATAAAAATTAAAATTAGTGGAATCTATTATAACTGTGTTTATATCACTGCCCTCTGGAAACACAAGGATTTCTTGGGAACTGCAATATTGCCCTTTTCAACCCTTAATATGAAGCATCATTTTACTCGGAATGATTTCACAGCATGGGTGATAAAGTCCATTTGGCACCGATTGCCTTCCTCCCCAGTAAGACTGGTCTGCTCTGTGTTGTTGACTCTACCAAGCTTTCTGCTGAAACACCTCCCTCCTTCTCACTGTCTACCACTGTGCGTCCTCCATGCTCACGGAGTCCCTTTCTTCGTGGAACTTTCTTGGACTCTTCCAGCCAATGCTGACATGAGTCCCTTCTTTGAGTGCCTGTCACATCTCTAGTTAGCCTCAAAACTAGATTGAGAGCAGGGTCTCTGTCTTAAATTTCCTTGTGTCTTCCACAATGCTGAGAAAAATGATCTGTCCATTGTCGGCCTCAACAAATAAATAAGTAGGTGTATACTTATTGAGTACATTTAAGGATAATATTAAAATAGCTAATACCTAGTATAGCATGACCCCTGACCACTGAGAATACTTTTACCAATATGAGTATACATACACACATATAATACATTATACAGGGTAGGTATATTTTATCACATGCTGATAATATTATGCAGAAATGCTCACAGTGTTACTCAAATGCTCACAATTTTACACAGGGTAGAAATATTATCCTCTACTTTATAGATGAGAGATGAGGGAATTGAGTTTCAGAGAAGTTCAAATTACTTGCTCAGGACCTACAGTTGATGGAAGACCCTAGATCTCTTTCATCCAAAACCCGTGCTCTTCCCACTGCGCTGCTATAATAATTACTACTTGGTGGTGGATCAGGTCCTCTGTCCCCTTGGGTTGAGGTGTGTCTTTCAAAGGAGAGGGCATTGGGTGCCTGGTGAGTCTGACTAGAGCACATGGATAATCAGCTCACTGAGACTAAGCCCTCTCCACTGGGGGACCTGCATGGTCACGACTAACTCATTTATGGCCAGTTTACACACTAATGTGCCTGTGTTATACAAATGTGGTTGGAGAAGGTTATTTTTCAAAGCCAAAGGTCTGATAGCTGCTGGAAAATTCACAGTGGGTCCCTTGAAACCTCTCAGTGCTTCAGTTTTATCTCGTTTGTTAAGAGGGAAAAAGTTATACTTCCCTTAAATTCCTTATCATAATATTAAAGCACTTTGAACCTGAGTTTTTAATATAAAAACAAGACATTATCATCCAAGCATCAAGTTGGTGAATCAGAAAAGAAAAACAATCTCTTTTCATTTTGATCAGTCATCACTAAGGAGTCAAGTAAATGACACATTTCAACAGCGGGTAGAGAGCTATAAGCTCATCAGTCCCATTCCTGCTCCAGAGCCCACAGGAACATTTCATTCCCTCCTTGTTAGGTGGGGTCATGGCCAAAAACATCAGGACAGAGGGATCTGTACCACTTCTAGTCCTGCCCTTTAAAACATCTTAAGCAATATTCCAGCATTCGCTTCCCCCTCCACAGTGAGTTCAGATACCACTGGTTTAAGATTCCAGCATCACAGAATAATGGAAGGAATTTGGGTTCCTGAGTCACCACTTGGAAGAGAGCCTCCACGGAGAGCTGCCAGACTTGCGCTGGACAGTGACATGAGGGAAGAGTAAATGTATGTGTGAGGTCACTGAGACTGTTGTCACAGCAACTTGTATTTATTGCTGTCATACAGAAAGTGGTATCAGAAGAGGGGTATTGACAAAGCCATATTCCTTGATTGTTATACTATCCTAAATATGTATCATTGGTTTCCTAGTTAAGCCACAGGCAGAAAGGAAACTCATGCCAGAATATGGAAAAAAGGAAATTCAGATTATGCAGTGACAAATCATTTGGTATCATGATTGCCTGCTGTTAATTAGAAGGCAGCCCCATGCACAGTTTGTATCTTTAGGGGAAATGGTTAGAAAACAGGAGTTTAGCAGTGTTTTTGGTTAATCTAGATATGTATTACAAGAAAGAGATGACTAGGAAAGAATTCATGACTGTGAGGAGAACCAGAATAGACTACAGAGTCCAGCAATTTGTTTGAGCGGCAGGATTGGAAAAAATTAATTCATTTTAGACTCAGTAAGACATGGTAGCAAAAAAGGCTTTAAGTGACAAATAGCTAGTAAAAATTCCCAGCTGAATTAAGTTGAGGCAGAAATCAAGTCAGGGGTATAGTCTTCCCACCTGTTTTTTTGTTTGTTTGTTTGTTTGTTTGTTTGTTTGTTTTTGATAGCTTCAGTGTATCTAGGTAACTGTGAGAGAGAGACTCATGGAGGTTAAGAAGCAAAGGAAAAAGGTAGATTTGATAACAATGTCTAGAAGGTAACTGTGGGTATGGTTTACTAGCACATGGACTCACCTGGATGCAAATATATCATGCGCCTTCTAAGTTTTTGAGAATCACAATACCAAAAAACTAGGAGCCAGGATTTAAAAAATCCTTGCTTGTTCAAGGCCTAAAATAATTCTTGACTTCCCAACCCATTCTAGACTGAACAGAAGTCAAGCTTTTATAACCACTCTGTTCTGAACATCAGTATTCTCCCAAACCCACTTCACATGAGGTCAAAGAGAAGAACAAGTAAGGGGGTCCTTCCTACAGCCAACTTCACACACATCGTCCATGCCCAGAGGATATGGGCTTCTCAGTGCTGACCCGGAGGGGTTTCAGCACAGCTGTGGACCATGATGCTCATGTTGTTTGTTTCTTTGCAAATGAGATTATTTTCCTGTCCTTTTCCTACCATTACAAATGGGATGTGTTGGTAGGGAAGCAGGATGCAGATAACTTGCCTCTTTAATATACAGGCTACCATGCTTACAGGTATGACATGACTGATGAAGAAGATGGTGCATCACCCACATATTCTGGACATTGATCAGGAGGTGGTGACTGGATTGGACCTCACACTGTCCTCCTTGGGGTGAGGTGAGTTTGCCCCATGAGTGTGAAGATGGATATTTGGTGTCCAGAAAGGTAGACTATGGCAAGACACTTTCAGCATCACCTTTGTCTTCTAGGACACAGAGAAAGATTACATCTCCCAGGCCACCTGCAGTCAGATGGGCCATGTGATCCTAAGCTCTGGTCAATGGACCATGAGTAGGAGTGATGACAAAGTATATTAATCCAGGTATATCTTCTCTACATTTTTCTCCCATCTGAACAGCTAGAAGCAAAGGGCTCCAAGATGGAAGGAGCCCACCCCATGCCAGATGTTCCTGAGTAATGGCCTTGTACTGGGTTGGAAATGTGTTTTATAGTAGCCTGCACTGATTACCTGGACTAATATACTATTCTAAACTGAAAACTAGTTCCACAAGCTGGAAAAGGTCTTTATTACTCTTGAAAGAAGTGAAATGATCATCATCATCACCATTATCTACACATGAGGTTCAAAATAAAAAAAAACTTTCTAAGTTCCTATAACTTGTCAGGCACCATGGCAGAAATTGGAATGCAGAAAGGAATAAGACATTGTGTCTGGTCTTGTACATAATCTGGTGGGAGGAAACATATAGATAAACAAATAATGACATAAAGAATTATATTCTGGGAGGGCCAGTCATAGGTACAGATGTCACAGTGGAGGTTACCTGTCTATCAGGTTCAAGGATGAAGAGGGATTTTCTAGGTAAATAAGGCAGGTGGAAAGCAGTCTAAGTAGAGGAAACAATAAGTGTGAAAGCATGCAGCTATGAAAATCAGGGAAAAGAAATTGATTTCTACAGTTGGAAATGAAAAAAACATGTTTATCACTCTCAACATCATTATCAACTTTAACGTCCTACCATCAGAATTATTTATTAATTTCCATGCAGAGTGACCACGTGCGTTTGATCCCTATTCTCCAGAAGATCTCAGCCCAAGGGAACATAGGCAGCTGGCTAAGCACTGATCAGGTGAGTTAAGTGCTATAGTCCACTTGCTGTGTCATATGGGCCAAGTAACTGGGCTTGCCTTTATTTCACTAGGTCTTTACCTCACTAGTACTGCTGTGCTAAAGAGAGGACTTATATTTATCCATTCTGACTTAGAGTACAGTTATGCAAGTCCAGGGAGTAAAACATGTGAAACATGATTTAAAAATACATGTTTACATTTTTGAAAGACTTAATGAAGGAGGGTTGGGGTGATATGGGCCACAGTCATAGCAATTTGTATGCCATCACACTAAAGAACACATTTTACTTCCTTCTGGTGGCAGTTGACTGGCATCCTCAAACATATCCTACCTGTGAGCTGTGGTACACCTGCAGTACACCTGGAGGAAGCAGGGGGCATGTTGATATAGGGATGTCCATATGACAGGCTGGACCCCATGGGGGTGTTTACTCAGTGTGCATGAAGTCAGTATAGCCAGAGCAGGAATCAGGATCAGAGTTTAAGAGGCAAATAAACATTTAGTCAGAGGGAGGGTGGTGTTGGGAGTGAGTGGGTAAGGCTGTAAAAGGGAAAATGAATCACCAGATCTGAAGCCAAGAGTGTGAGGAACAAGTCAGGATGTAGAATATAAGTGAGTTGGGACAATTGATTCAGAACTAAGTTTTCAAACAGTGAAGTCATTGAAGGTCGACCTTTCACTGTGGTGGGACCACAGTGGGACCAATTCTGTGGCTTGGATAGCACATTTATTGGATAGCACAGTTTCCTATGGCAAGTCGGCACATTTTTATACATAGGCATCGAGGACATGACAAAGAGATGTGAGCCTCAATCCTTAAACTGAACATCGTTGTCCAGGTCTTGGGACCTGAGAACTCCAAATGAAATAAACACTGGGTCAGTTGTCCCCTGCCATCTGCCTTCTTCCCCATTTCTAGTGTGGAGCACACTTTAAAGCCTCAGTAGAGCATTGACTCTCAGTCTCTCAGTGGCATCCAAGGAGGCCACATAGCAGGCATGAGATGCCATTGGCCCCATATTGGAAATAAGTCGCTAAAATACCCCATTTTCTCTTAGTGGTGCATCATAGACCCGAGATCCGTGCATCTCTCTAAAACCCTCTTAAGCCTATTTAGATTATCATAATCTATATAACCTTATAAGGGCACAAATCTCACGTAGGCAGCTACTTCCTAAAGTCGTACTTCCATGTCTTTGAGACCCTATGCCTGTCTCATCAAAGCAGAGAAGCTCCTGGTATTTTGAGATCAGATAAACCATTTCATTTGCATCTATTGAGGTCTTAGAGACTGTGAAGTAGAGAGCTTTATCTTTGTAATCAAGACCTGCATGACGTTACCTAACTAAAGTCAAGAGTGATGCATCTGAGACACTGAGGCCAAACTACACCCTGACTAGAGACTTGGATGACATTGCAGCCCATCCAACCCATCGATAAATCCTTGAAGTTTTAACCCTGCACTGCTCCTCCCCTCATTTACAATTTCCTCTCTTTTAGGAGAAGGATGGTGGAATTACTTAGCATTGGAATTAATACTATAAAGAGCTACCTTCTCATTTGAGTAATGCTAATTCATCTCCATCCCTGGCCTTCACTACCTATTAGAAATATCCTGACAGCCTGCATCTCATTACCACTGCAGCAGGTCCCGCTCCCAAGAATAACCTTCTAAGGAGGATGAAATGCACGCCAGTGCATCTAATACCAGGGCATTCACATTCATATTTTTAGCAGCATATATCAGTTAGCCCAACCTTTAGTGTACTGTATGTACTTTTAATAATCTCCATAAAAGCCTGATTTCCAATCCCTAGGCTCAAGCTGACAGTGTAAATAAAATCACCCAAATCCACAGGGTAAGAGAAATGAAAATGACAAGGATTAAAATTTGGTCAAACCTCTTTCTTTTTAAAAATTCAGCTTCCCTTCCAATTGGATCACAACCCTCTGTATGCTCAGCTTAAGACCAGACGGTATGCTTTCACTTTTATTCCTCTCTGCAGCAGGCTTACAGTATTTAGTGAGAGTCAGTAAAGAATGTGTGCTGGGTGGAGAGTTAATACCATAATCCGCCATCGTTGGGGTCAAATGCTGAATAGAGCAAGAGAATTAGAAAACATGTTGCATACAATGGCAGGAAAAGATGCATCAGCACGCTGTTCTGTGAACACTAGCATTCCTCACCCACAAGTAATGGCCATGAGGTAGTAGAGTGTGAAGAGAAGTGTACTTGAAGTCTAGTGTGCGCATAGATGCACTGGTAGAAGACTGGAGCACTTATGTCTTAATGCCCACGTGCTCTGGGGGTATTTGCACCATTCTTAATTGCTTCTTCCCAAGTACCTGCTTGAATTTAGTTTCTGAGTAACACATTTAGACACTAAATTGTTTCACAGAGTTGAACCTTGAGCTATCTCTTTTCACTCTTCAGCAGTGGGTATGAATATTGTTCTCAAAGTGCTGTAATACATCTGTCTCTGGAGAATTCTCTTAATGAACCAGTAGAAATTTGAGGCACCGCCGGCAAAAAGGGTTGAACAGCCACCTTCCATTGTGTCTTGGGAAAGTCAACTGAACTTCCCTGGAGTAAGATTACAGGCAAATAAATAACTTTGTGTGGAAGTTCTATACAGAGAAGTGTGTGTGTGTAAATGGTTGACCATAAAATAACAGGTCGAATTTATTTCATTTTTATTTTTAATTTTTTCATACACTAATATTTTATTTTATTTTTCTCTTACAAATTTTTAAATTTCCAATCCCTATCTCCCTCCCCTCTGGCACCGATCAACTTGTTCTCTGTATCTCTCGTCTGGCTCTGTTCTATTCTGTTCTGTTTATTCCTTGTTTTTTTTTTTTAGATTCCACATATAAGTGAAATGATGCAATATTTTCTTTCTCTGTCTGCCTTATTTCACTTAGCATAATAGCCTCTAGGTCTATCCATGTTGTTTTCAAATGGCAAGATTTCACTCTTTTTTATTGCTGAATAATATTTCACTGAATTTATTTTAAACTATGTCCTTCAAAGTAGTAACTACTATAGATCAGCATTTAAAATTTTTAATTTATTTTTAAGTTTACATATAGTAAAATTCACCATTTGGGGAGTGGAAATCCATAATTCTGACAAATGCAGAGCTGCGTAAGCACTACCGTGATGAAAGGAGAGAGCAGTTTTGTCGTGCTCCCTTTTACGGCTTGTTCATAGTCAAACCGTCACCCCCAAACACCAAAAGTCTTAAATCTTTATATGTATGGTTTTACAAATGTAGAATTTGCACAATTATCAGAATGAGGACTTGAAATCACATTTTATTTGTATATATAAAAGAAAATAACAAAATACCACCTGCACATTTTAAGCAAGGTTATATATATATATGTATATATACATATACATATCTATGTGTGTATATCAATGTATATATACACATATACATATACACATACATAACTAGAAAGCGGACTTTCTCTTGTCATAAAATGCTTATTTATCGCTCAATAAATTCAATGTTTGCAGGGACAGTAACCTAACCCGCTACTGTATCAACATGGACAAGTTCTTATTCAATGCATATTGAATTGAATACTAACACCCAGACTGAGTAATGATTTTTTACTTAAAACTTTAATATCTCATGACAATTATAATTAGAGATTTGATGCTCCCAATGTTGTAACTGTACCATAAAGGAAGCCAGGAAAGAGGTGAGGTAAGGTAATAAGGCGGAAGGGAAAAGATTCCTGTGTGAGTGCGCCCGTGTCTGTGAGATCGCAACACGAGCCCCCTGGTCCACAGACGGTGGTAGAAGCCGACTTGGTTTTGCACCAGACCAATGCTACATCTGCGTGTTACTAGATGACTGAACCCTAATGGCCTTAAAGAGAAAACTGTTAGGAAAATTGTTGATTACGGTTTTATAGTTGTTTATGAGATAATCTTTCTTTTCTTTAACTTACAAAGAGCACAATTTATCTGAGAATGCTGAGTAAGGTTGGATTCTAAGCAGGAAGTAGAAGACATGTTATGAGTAATTCAGATTATCATCTCTTTTCAACAGGGCCTCTTGACTAAATTACTAAAGAAATCTTATTTCAAGAAAACAAATCACCAATTGCTTAAAACGGTAATATCGATGCATCCTGAATCATAGGCACGCTATTTTATCTACATTTGCACTAACCCAAAGTTAGCCTCTCAGCCTCCTCTATTGGCGGCTCCTCCTCTCTACCTTGTGTTCCTCTCCTCACACTGCACGTGTTTGCGTGGAGGACCATTTATACCTCTAATTAGACGGAGACTCCCAATCCACCTCTCCAAACCAGGTTTCCCTCATGAGTCACAAACACATATTTCCAGCTCTGTCTTCATATCCTTCCCTAGATACTCGACAAGCCCAAACTTCAATTGTCTAAAATGGAGCCTGATATCTGTTAAGCCAAGTGGAACACAGAATTTTCCATATCTTCTATTAGCTCCTATCTCACTTCCTGTTTCGTTCACTGGACTGAAGGCAATGAACATGTGTCTTTTCCCTCGTGCCTGGCACAGTGCCTGGCATCTGGTACTCATTTATTAGTATTTGTGGAAGAAATGAGTGCACATGACTCTCATATGCATGTAAATAAGGGTTTATTTCCACCCCAAACCCCAATGTCTATGAATGGTCTTTAAATGGATGAGTAGTTTGGATACATATATACGTATAAGCATTTATTCTCACACCAACCACTAACTACCATATCTACCTGGTGTCTAGACAGCAAATATTTTCTGCTTTAGGTAGCAGGAAAACTAGCACATTTCTGGTTATTTCTATTTTTTTCTCATTTAAATCATTTCTTTTTTTATTCTACCTGGTAACATAAGTATTTTTCCATGTATTAAAAAGTCTCTGGTATTATTTTCACTGATTGAGTAATATTGCCTCAGTAGGAAGGCCTCCTTGCTTTACACCATGAGTCCCTCTGAAGCATCCTGCAGACCTCAGATGGCACCTACTGCTGTTCACCCGTCTATCCCTGATACCAGTGCTTCTCAGGCTCTGGTCCTGGGACCAGCAGTGCCACTGACATCTAGGAACTTTCTGGCAATGAAAATTCTTGGGTTCCAGTTCACACCTTCTGAACCAGAAGCTCTGGTGTGGGGCCCAACAATCTGGGTTTTAAAAGGCTTTCCACGTGATTTTGATGTACAAAAGTCAGAGAACCACTGTCCTATATTTTCCAGTGAAAGGTCTACCTGCTATATGGAATCTCCCTGCACTAACTGTTTGCCCACCTGCTCTCAGTATTCAGTTAAGTCCCTCATCAGTTCCACATCAAATTCATATGGAGACAAGCCTTCTGTATTTGACAGTGAGACTTTAGAACAGGGCCTGCTTTCTTGATGTACATAAAAAATAAATATAAGTATGCTATAAGGCAGTAAATTTTTAACTGAGTTTTAGCAACAGAAGTCATGTGTGTGTGTGTGTGTGTGTGTGTGAGAGAGAGAGAGAGAGAGAGAGAGAGAGAGAGAGAGAGAGAGAGAGAGAGACAGAGAGATATGTTTGGAGATCTAGACCCTAGTTTGCTTCTGTGTACAATTCATTTAGCCTCTCTGAGCCACATTGTTCTTATCTGAAAATGATAGGTAATCTGTAATTTCCCTTCCAGTTGGAAGTTTATTGTTTTTCTCTTTTTTATTGTTTAGCTTCTAATAGAAGATATCTGGGCTGTCTTGAAAGATCTCCCATCCTAGGGGACACGGGAGTAAATGTTGGCTTTGCCATTTGCTAGTCCTCTGTCTCCTTCTTCAGTACTGAATTAGAAGCATTAACTAATAAAAAAGGCCAGACTGCCACCATTTCCAGTGCCAATCAAGAGAAGGGAATCTCCCACTAGAGTCAAATTACCTTGAGCAGATTTTCGCCAGCAGCATCTAACCGGGAACACCGGCTGGTGATGCGGGGACATGTGAAGAATTCAGGAAGGAGAGAAACACAGCTGCATTGGCCTTTTCTGCAGCCACCCCACCTCTTCTCTTTGCCCCCTTGCTTCCTCCCCTCTTCTCCCCCTCTGCTCTTCTCCTCCTTTCTCTCCTCCTCCTCTTCCTCAGAGAGCTTGCAAAGCACTGGCCTACAGTCACTCTCCATATTCTGTAATCTGACTCTCTGGCCCTTGATCCCACAAGGCCAAAATCTACTCTATGATATGTAACAAAATGTCAGTTGCCCCCGAGTATCGAGAGTATTACTTTCACACTCCCTCCTGAGATGATCGCTGTACTTGCATCTTCTCAGCTCTCCCTGGTCCTTCTCATTTTTTTTTTTTTTTTCAGTGCCCCTGACTCTGCCTGAGGCCACTTCTCAGAGACAACTTTAAGCCTCAGAGTTAAGGTGGAAGATGAGTCCAGGTTGGAACTATGCAATTCCAGTTGCCATAGAGACTGTTTGTGTTCCCCCCCAATTCATACGACAAAATCTAATACCCAATGTGATGGTGTTTGGATGTGGGAGTTTCAGGAGGTGCTTAGTCATGCAGGCAGAGCCAACATGAATGGCATTAGTGCCCTTGTAAAGGAGGCTCCAGAGAGACCCCTTCTGCCGTGTAGGGACACAGTGAGAAGCTGGCCATCAGTGAACCAGGAAGCCAGCTCTCACCAGACACCAAACCTGCCAGTGCCTTAATTTTGGACTTCCAGCCTCCAGAAATGTGAGAAATAAATTTCTGTGGTTTAGAAGCCACCCAGTCTCTGGTATTTTGTAGCCAGAACAGACTAAGACACCTATACTTATATGAAGTAGGGTTTGTGGGGGGTGGGGGTGATGGTAGTGGAGCAATGGGGAGCCTGAGCGGGCAAGGTGAGCATGATATTACGCTGTTGTAACTTTGCTCTACATAAAGTCTCCTATGACCTTGTCCACCAAGAAGGTCATTCTGGCCTCAGCCTAGCAAAAGACAAGGGGCTAATACTCTGAGATGCAGAGAAGTTGCTCCATCAGTCATCGCCTGTTGTGTCAGAGGTTTTGACAGAAGTACCAGGTGCACTTTCATTTTGTGTCACCAAAGCAGCCTCACAGAGAAAGCGTATTGCTCAAAAAGTCTACACAACAGTTTACATTTTTCATTGGACTATACACTTGTGCTCATACAATGATTTTTTAAATGCAATTTTAAAATGGTTTCTGTATATCTGTGTTTTCATTTGCTTTGATCATATGGAAAACTAAAGTACTAGACATGTGGTTTGCACAGCTGGCAGCCTTTTCCATCCCCTTTTTCTCTCTCCCTCTAAGCTCTAGTTTCTTTTCCTTCCACATCCCAATGGTAAAAACCTCATCTGCCTTTTGCTCTTGTGCCCCATTTCATCCTTTGGTCTGCTGCTTTTTCTCTCAGTCAGGCTCACTGAGACGAGAGTTGACACTTAGGGTCTACAATGGTGCCCTTCTGCCTCACAATGACTGACTCTGGCTCCCACTGCCCTTCTACCCACAGCCCCCGCTCTGCCAGAACTGCTCGTGCTAAGTCACCATCTCAGATCCCATGGCAACTATTCAGTCATTATTACCTTTGCCCTCCCTAGGAAATATTGATCACTTCCTCTTCGAGTCTCTCTCCTCCTTCAGAGTCCATGACCCCACTCTCTCCTAGTTTGCCTCAAAGCTCATTAATTTATTCTTCCCAGCCTTTACTGATCCTTCAAATGCTGGCCATTTGGGTGAACTTCTGAATTTGCTCTCTGTTTTTCTATACTACTTACTCCTCCTGGACAAAACAGCCCAAGACTCCCAACTACGTGCTGAGAGTTGCCAGACCTGTACCTTCGGCCCAGATCTCTCTCTTGTGGGCTCCAGGCATATTTATTTTAGAATGTCACCATTTAAGAGGTATCTCAAAATTACATCTGTTAACAGAGTAAAATTATCACTTTATCTTTTAATTTCTGCTCCTTTTGCTTGATGAATGGCACTATCCGGCCACTCAAAGGAGAGATGCATTTTCATCCTATGCTTGTCTATGCCTGAATTCAATTAATCGGCCCTCTTAATGTTACGTTTGACATTGTTCTCCCTAATGTCTCCACAGCATGTTATCCCTACTACCTATGTTTTAGTTCAGGTTGTGCTCACTTCTCATCCGGGCAGGTGCCTTTGGGGCTCTCTGCCTACAGTCACCCACACCTCCGAATCACCTTCGATCTGCTCTCCAGATGATTTTTCTAGAATAGTGTTGTCTAATATAGTAGCCACTAGCCACATAGAGCTACTTAAGTTTAAACTGATTAAAATTAAGTAAACTTTAAAATTCAGTCACTCTGCTCACATAGAAGTACTCAGTAGCCCATGTGGCTAATGGTTACATTACAGATGGGAGAATATTTCTGCTCATCACAGCATTAGACAGAGCTGTTAGACCAGAATGTGTCATATCCCTGCTTGCTTCCTCGATGTCCCCCACATACTTGCAATCAAACCCCAAACTCCTTAGCTGGGCAAGTAAGCCTGCCCTCCAGTCCACTCTGCCTTGGTTACACTATCTCCTCCACATTGAAGGTCTGCTTCTCTTTGTCCTTTTAGAACTCCTGTATATTCTTTAAACTCAGCTGAAGCATCATTTCCTTTGGGAAGTTTTCTTCACTTTTCTAGGCAGAGTTTAGACTCAGTTTTTTAAATAATTTCCCCAGGCAGTTTATACTACTATGACGCTGCTCATTCAAACAAAACAAAACAAAACAAAACAAAACAAAACAAAACAAAACAAAACAAAACAAAACAAAAACACCTTATTGATCCACCGGGGCAGTCTGAATAATGCTTGCCCCTCCCCAGACATCTGCACCCTAATCTCCAAAACTATTTTACATAGGAAAGGAACTGTGCATCTATGATTGAACTGAGGATCTTGAGGTGGAGAGAGTATCTTGGTTTATCCAGGTGAGCCCAATGATATCATCGCCAAATCCTTATAAGAGAGATGCAGGAGTATCAGAGTCAGAGATATAGGGAGACTGAGGATATGAGACAATGGAAGCAGAGTGTGGAGTGATGTACTTCGAAGGGGAAGGACAGGGTCACAAATCAAGGAATACGGGTGGCCTCTACAAGCTGGAGGAGATGAGGAGACAGATTCTTCCCTGGTGCCTCCAGGAAGAACGCAGCTCTGCTGACCATTTTGGACTTCTGGTCCGCAGAACTATGACATCATAACCTGGGGCTGTTTTAAAGCACTACGTTTGTGGTCCTCAGCCACATGGGCTACTGAGTATTTCCTATGTGAGCAGAGTGAGTGAGGAACTGAATTTTAAAGTTTACTTAATTTTAATCAGTTTAAACTTAAGTAGCTCTATGTGGCTAGTGGCTACTATATTAGACAACACTACTCCAGAAAAATCATCTGGAGAGCAGATGGAAGGTGATTCAGAGGTGTGGGTGACTGCAGGCAGGGAGCCCCAAAGGCACCTGCCCGGATGAGAAGTGAGCACAACCTGAACTAAAACATAGGTAGTAGGGATAACATGCTGTGGAGACATTAGGGAGAACAATGTCAAACGTAACACTAAGCGGGCTGATTAATTGAATTTAGACATAGCAGCAACAAGAAACCAATACATTTACTCTTTCATCAATTCACCTATACATCTATGCCATGCATCATTTGACATGTTGTGGAATTGCTGAGTACCTGCTTTGTGTCAAAGCTAGGATTATATGTTAAGAATTCAATAATGAACAGGAGCAATTATTGTTGGGGGAGGTATGATAGGGGAAGGGAGAAAGCAGGAGTCCTGGAGACTTGGAAGTGCAAACATAGTGAGGGGCCAGGTTTGTTCTGCTGTCTAAAGTTGAGGCTGTTTTCTGTAGATAATGTGGAGCCATTGAAGGTGTTTGCATGAGTTCACCAGCAGCAGGTCTATGAGTGCCTTGGTGTGGAAATGGGTTGCCGACGGAGGCCAGAAAGCACGGTGGACTGCTGCATTTTCCTCAGTGAGAAACGAGGAGGGCCAGAACCATGGGAAGGCAGTAAGGAGGCAGATCTGGGAAATTTTGGGTGATATTTCAGAGGTAGAATTGATGGGATTTTGTGATCAAACTTTTGTGTTAGATACTGTGCAGAATCCAAGATGACTCTGCTCCAAGAGGACTCTGAGAACGGATGACTATAAGCTCAGTGCCTGGCACACAGTGGATAAGAAACAATTGTCTTGGATTGAATTGTGTAGCAAGAAGACAATGGAGTAGATCATCACTGGGAGGGAAGGATGATGCCAGTGAATCTGAATAGTGGAGGAAAATAAATAGAAGAATAAGTGTGTGTGTATGCAGGGTGCTGGGAAGAGAGGATGTGAAACATGCGCCCTGTTACCCTGTAGGATTTTTACTGCTCATTTTAAGCTTTTGCTCTTTAATCTTGAACCAGGTTCAGAGAGTGAATTTAGAAAACTGTATAACCAATTTGAAGATGCCAGATTTCTCTCAATGGCATGTTTAGATACTGTTTTGATCTGAATTTTTAAAAATTCTCATCCAAGGACATGTTTCTGATTTTAGAGAGAAAGGAAGGGAGGGAGAAAGAGGGAGATAAGCATTGAGTTGAGAGAGAAACATTGATTAATTGCCTTTTGTACATGTCCCGACCAGAGACAGAACCTACAACCTAGGCATATGCCCTGACCTGAAATCAAACCCACAACCTTTTGGTTTATGGGATGATGCTCCAACTAACTGAGCCATACCACCAGGGCTGATATGAAATGTTTGTGAGCAGAAGAGGGAGAACAAGTGATTTGGGATGATTTAGGGGGCACTTGCTGTATCACCCTGGAATGAGGGCTATGCCTCAAAGGCTTCCTCCCTCTGCCCAACCTTCCCCCCTTGCTATGGGCTAGCCTGGCATCTAAGTGTGGGAGGGGGACGTGCTCTGGCACTGTTTGAGGCTTCCCTCGCCCAAGACCCTCTGCAGCAACCACACGGTGGTGAACGTTTGCTATATTTGAAGGGCACTTATGATTTCTGCTCCTCCTCAAAATGGCATCCTGGTTCCACCACACTGATAGGAGAATATGCATAATTATCCAGCAAAGGCCCTGAGGCCTTTATTTCCCCCAACCTTGCTCTGAGGCATATGGACTATGTCTCCAGGACAGTAGAACAGGGTCCATGGTGGGTGGACAGATCTTGTCTTGGATTTGCATTTACAGAGAACAGCTATGAATTGTGACTTTGTGGACAAAGGCTAGGGGGAAAGTCTTATGGTCTAATTCATTTGGAAAATTCTCAGTTAAACAAATTTTCTTAAGTCTGTAAGACTTCCCAGAAGGTTTACCCTACAGATATGCCCAGTGAATGTCTGAGAGAGGAGTAAAGATTTTTCTACGCATATTTGACTACAGAACACTACAAACATCATGTGGAAGAGCATCCCATGCCCCCAGGTTTGGAAAGTGTCGGCCTGCTGAAGTAGAGGGTGTCCGGGCGTTCTCGTATGCCTGGCACACTCAGCAGGAGGGCACAACAAAGGCATTTAGCCATTATCCATCTTCACAACGTCTGCAATGGGCATGAATCACTGACGATAGACTGAAATGGTAATGAGACCAATCTTTTTGTTCTGAACTCACTTTGCTGATGAGCCAGTGTGCAGTTATAAATCAGAGCCACTTCCATCACCATTCCATACCTTATCACACTCAGCGTTTCGTTTCCTTCCCACTCCCCGAATGGCTTCTTCTAATAAAACAATTCATGTTGGTTTTCTTCTTAAAAGTTGATTTAGAAGTACTGTGAAAACACTGGGTAATTTTCTTTGGATATTGGAGCTTAGTACCATAATAGCTGGTTGTTTTTGTTTTGCTTCTCTTAATCCCCTGTGACTACGACTGCAGAGCTTTTTGTAGTTTGCAGGGATCTTTATCACCTATAATCTCATTTGATCCTCAAAACAACTTTATAAGGAGGAGATGGTGAAACCCCATTGTCTTAGTCTGTTTGGGCTGCTGTAACAAAGTACACAGACCAGGGCCTTGTAAACAGCAGAAATTTATTGTTCAAAGTTCTGGAGGCTGGAAGTTCAAGATCAGGGTGCCAGAATGATAGGGTTCTGGTGACGGCCTTCTTCGGGGCTGCAGACTGCTGACTTCTTGTTGCATCCTCATGGTCGAAGGGGCAAGGGAGCTCCCTGGAGCCTCTTACAGAAGAACACTTAATCTGCACCATTGTGCCCTACTTACCTCCCAAAGAAAGACCCTCCCCCCCAATGCCATTATATTGGGCACTAGGTTTCCACACATAAATTTTGGAGAGGGGAATGCAAACATGCAGTCTGTAGCACTCATTTTGTAGAAACATAAAACAAGTAACAGATTTGGATGCCTAGTTTGTGCCTAGTATTTGGCTAAATGTTTTACATATATGAGCTCATTTAAAGCTCCTATTGCGTCTCTTTATTAGAACTTGTTATCCTCATGTTAGAAATGAAGAACCTGAGACTGAGAGAGTGAAGTAACTTGCCCAAGGTCATATAACTTATAAAAAAGTAAGGTCTGGTGTTCAAGCCCATGTCTCTTTAAGGCCCAAAGCCATGCTCCTTCCACCAGGGCACCCTTAAAGAGGAAGCTGAGACCAAGGGCCGCTAGAGATTTGCACAAATTCACATAACAAGTTCAGGAAAGTGCTGGGATTAGGACCTAATGCACTTGACTTTTAGCCCAGGAGCCTTTCTTGTACATCCTTTTGCCAGGTGGCTGGTAGACGTCATCAAGAATAGGTGATGACCTGTGAAATGTCACCAACAATAGCAACAATGACAACTGCATACCAGCAATAGGAAAGAGGAAAAAGCAGTAGCTCAAAGTCACCAACTCACCGCCCCTCAACTTCCTCCATGCTGCGTTGCAGAGGAGATTCTGCACTTCTGAGAAAAACGCCACCCAAACTTCATTCTCAGAGGTAACAGACTGCAACTGCTGCAGTATGACTGCCGTCACCACCACCCCCCCACCACCAAAATACAACAAATTCTACTTCCCACCACTGATAGCCACTGTTTCCACTATTGCGATGAATGGGATTTGGCACTATTTACCAAGCTTCTCCTACGGGTGAAGCTACTCCTACGGTTGGATCCCTGTGCGGGTGCCATGGGGGTAGCTGTGGAGGTTGAGTGGGCACCTTTTCTCAGAGCCTGCCATCTAAACAGAGAGGTGGAGTGTGAGAAGCAGCACTGAAGAGGCACAAAGTGTCAGAAGCAAGAGGGAGGCACTTCAGGAGACTGAGAGGGAGCCCTGGGCACTGGGCACGCAGTGAACAGTTCATCATGATAGCTCAGAGCAACGCGGAGCCTGCAGTCACCAGGCACACAGGTCATCGGGCACATTTGCTGTGTAGCACCTGAAACACGGTAAAAGTAGGGTGAATTTGTGTTGCTACTTTCCCAAACCCACAACATTTTAATAGCTTCCCTTAAAACTAGATCAAAGCAACAACAAAAACCCTTTATCCATGGTTTCGCTTTTCACAGTTTCAGTTACCCACACTCACCTGCAGTCCAAAAATACTCCATGTAAAATTCCAGAAATAAACAATTCATTCATTTTAAATTGTGCGCTGTTCTGAGTAGCGTGATGAAATCTTGCGTGTGCAACTCTCTCCCACCCGGGACATGAATCATCTCTTTGTCCAGCATCTCCACGCTGCATCCACCAGCCGCCAGCTAGTCACTTAGTATCACAGGGCTTTAACCCTTATTTTACTTACTGATGGCCCCAAAAGGCAAGAGTAGTGATGCTGGCAATTTGGGTATGCCAAAGAGAAGCCATAACGTGCTTCCTTTAAGTGAAAAAATGCAGTTCTTAATTTCATAAGGAAAGAAAAACAGACCCACAATACCTAGTAAAGCTGCTCTAACATGCACAGCAGTTATTTGTGATTGAAATCCCCCAGACCTTAGCTGAGGTGGCTGAGATCTACGGTAAGAATGAATCTGCTATCCGTGAAATTGTGAAGAAGGAAAAAGAAATTCTATGGTAAGAATGAATCTTCTCTCTGTGAAATTGGGAAGAAAGAAAAAAAATTCGTGCTAGTTTGCCAGGGAGAGAGAGAGAAAGAGAGAGACACCATATTCACATTACTTTTATTACATTATGTGGTTATCATTGTTTTATTAGTAGTGATTGTTGTTAATTTCTTTCTGAGTCTAATTTTTTAAAATAAACTTAATCATAGGTAAGTACATAGAGGAAAAAACATTGTATATATAGGGTTTGGAACTCTCCACGGTTCCAGGCATCCACTGGGGTCTGGGAACATGTCTCCCAGATAAGGAGTGACTGCCATACACTTCTATCTCCTAGTCCCACCCTGAAAGCTCCTTGACCCACGTGACATAAGAGAGTGAAGTGAAAGAGAAGAGTGGTCTGGTATTTACTGGACTGCTGGGGTCCAGCCTTGCTCTCTGGAGCCGGGAGTGAGTGGCTGCATTCATCCTCTGCTCCGCCCGACCCAGCTGTGCCTCCCCTCTCTGTGATGCGGTGGTGGGCAGGGTCTGAGTTTGGGCCCTGTGCAGGGTGAGTGCTGCTGGGAAGGATGTTGGAGATCATCCTGATTCTTTTCTTGCTCGTTCAGGCAGAAAGAGAGTCGTCCAAAGGGGAAGTCTCATGCATGGAGCCAAGGCTGGAATCATGGTAGCAGAATCTTTTCCCAACCTTTGTGGCATTATTTTATTATTTGTGTATTACTGTTTTCAGCTACTGAATGAAGATCAAGCCTTACTTCTATGATTAATAAAAACTTTGAGGATAATGAGGAAAATAGCAAAATGGGTTCAAAGAAGGAAAGTACCATAAATCCAAGACCGTTACAGCCTCTTGGGTTACAATTCCAATGGGCTCATCGTCATTGGCCACGCTGATGAGTGCCAGTCCCAATAATTTTCCCTCCTGCACATTTAGGCTTCCAGATCGTTAGGCAGGGAGAAACAAGTACTTCCCTTGAGAAAATACAGAGTTACTACTCCACTGTTCTCCCAACCCCGCCATTGACTCAGGGAATCTCTGAGAATCTCTGGAAGGGACTTTAAAAGTCATTTAGTCCAGCTGCCAGTGTATTCCCTTGATAAGCAGACTAGTGGGAATATAAAGTAAAAGTGCAGTTAATTCTCAATTATTTGGATATAGATTGTCCACAAACAGAGAGTGAAAGGTTTATGTATTTGGAGACAGCGATCGGGTCTCTCCTTATCTGTTCCTTTTCTCCACACTAGACAACCACAAATCATTTCGGCGTTCCTTAGAGGATTGATTTCATACTTTTGAAATATAAACGGAAGCCATGTTTATCTAACTCGGTTGAGGCTGCCTTCATTTTCATTCCAGAAACTTTTGGCTTTTCCCCACTCAGAAGGGATTGACTGCGTTTGAAATCGGATGACAGAGGAATTACTCTCCCTGAGATTAGTCTTCAGCTAACATCCCAGTACCCAGAGACTCTGCTAACTGCTATTGCCTTAATGACTAGCAATCACTGCACAATCACGGAAATGAATTAAATTATTAATTTCAATAGCACCCCATGGTGCATTTAAAAATTCCACCATCTGGGGAACATAAATATGGAGGCGCACATTCTAAACTTGGAGGCATGGTGCTCGGTGCCAAGGGCTGTATCTTTGAAGGCAGTAAAGATTTTTCAAGATGCTATATGTGGAGCGGCAAGCTGTGCGTTTGGGAGAAGGCTCTGTTCCTGGGCCTCTATTAGCTTTACCATTTGTTTAAGGCTTTCTTCCTTATTTTTCACCAGTTCTTATCAATAGACCCAACATGTAAAAATCTTGATTTAGCAAGCGGACAGGTTGGTAAATAAAATAAAAGTCTGACTTGAAATATCTCGGTATGTACCGCCTTTACTATTCATTGAATTTCCTTTCATCCTTCCCCAAAGTCTCTTCTCTTATTGACTAGCTTCAAATATGTAAATCTCTGTTAATAATTTCTTCACACTGAGACAGCGATTCTTTGGTTTTCTATGTTTTCAAAATCTGCCTGAAACTTTAGGATAATTGTTCCTGAAGCAATGGGGGTGGAGGTCCCGGGGTGGTGTGTAACCTACTCTAATAAAATGGATTTTACTTTCCTTCCTTATGTGGAAACATTTGACCAGATGTTGGGGTTCAGCGAGCCATCCCTGTCTGCCATCTGTGACATCCCCGTGGGCTGGTGAGAGAGGGGCACTTCTGAAGAGCATATGTAAATGACTTCCATGGAGCCCTGCCGGGGCACTATAGGCCACCTTCTTCCTACTATGGATTACCAACTCAAAGCCAAGGAACAGCCCAGGGCTCTGTCACTGTCCCACAGTTTCCTAATATCCAGAGCAACCAGATTCCTAATGCATGCATTCACGTGAGCTACGGAAGAGAAGTGCCTAGCTTTCTGCAGGATCGACAGTGCTATGACATCGGTGGGGTTGGGCAGCTCTCAGCCTTCTTGTTCTCTGTGCATCCAGGGCTTTGATGTGCTTGGTGTGTCTTGACCGGCTGGTGATGAAGATGACTGTTGAATGGCAGAGCTGTTCCTTTCGGTGTCTCTGCATGCGTGTGTTTCATCAGACCTAGCTTACCCAGTCCTGTAAATTAATGCCATCCTGCAAGCTAGTGTGATTTCTGATGGAGACTGAGGACACACTTTGAAGGTCTCCTCTGGTCCCCCACGCTGCCACCACCAGTTGCTGGCATTCACTGGCCATTTGCTGAAACATAGCTTTGGTATGTGAGGTCAAGTGGAAATATTTTGGGGATGGCATATTTTTAGCAGTTGTCCTTTACGTTGATTCCTTTAAGTTTCCTATAGAACCAAACATCAGGGTGGCTTAAGATATGGTGACCTGAAGCTATGGGTATAGGTGGTATGTTCCTAATTAGAATTTCATTTCTCCATCATTTCAGATGCTATTCCATCACTTAGTCATATTAGGTTATTATTAGCCACTTAGAAGACAAGAAACAGAACCTGCAGTCACAATGGATCTAAATGAAACTTCTAATCTCCATGGCAAGGCCCCTGCCAACAGCATCCCTTTCTGTCCCTGGATTGTAAACATAAATGTTCACCAAATTTGAGGAGCTGGACCTCTAGGGACTCCCATGTCCTGAGATTATTAATGACAATGAAGGACCCCAAATCAGTGATTTATGCAGTTTAGCCACGGTATCCCCAACCTCCTTGGGAGTTAGTAGACCGGAATAATTACAGACTAAATAGTGATGATAAGGAGGAAATGCACTGTAGTTGGAGTTAGTGGGCTGGGAAAACAAATGTTTCCAGTCTCAGGAGAACCTGTTTGCTATTGTGAAGGAGAAGCGGAGAAGCAATGAGACCTTTTCCTGTGCTGAATGGGTTCGGTAGCTGGGAGGGACTATGGAAAGTTGTCATAAAAAACAAGAAGTGATAAACCCGAAAGAACCTTCAGTACCCTGCTCCCTGCCCAGCCTGCCATCCCGCCATGGGAAGACAAACAGTTAGCACTGTTTTTGAGGTGAAAACCTTGAGAAGTCATGGCTTTGGGAGCCAGTGCCGGTGAGCCTGGAGGAACCAGTGTAACTGCTTTGGAGCCTGAATTTGTTTCTGACTCAAAAAGGGGAGAAAAGTTCTCTTATGCAAAGAATTGAGACACTTCTTGTTCTGAGGTGAACCTGTCGTGGCAGCGACTCTTGGTTGATTGCAAGGGTTGTTTTCTCTTTGGGAGTCAGGGTAGCTCACCCGAAACCACCAGCAGCTCCACATTGATGAGCTGAATCCCTCTTGGGCTTAAGTCAAGTGGCCTGCCCAAGGCCAAGATGGAGGGCTGGGGTAGACCACAACCTAGTAAGTGTGGCTTCCTGCCAGAGAAAATGCCTGTCCCCACAGTCTCCTTGACTCTCCACAGCTGAATAGACACTGTGTGACACTGCCCTGCAGCAAATAAAGGGAAAGAAGAAATCCAATATTTTTTCTGAGACAAAAGTACATGGTGCCATCAAGGGACAGGGAAGGCGGGACAGTGTAAGAAGAAGGATCCCCAGGAAAGTTCAAAAGTGTGTTGATTACACCTTCAAGGACAAGTAATATAAGAGAGATGTTTTCTCATTTCTTGGGTAGTATATCAACAGACCTTGACCTCAGGGATGGAGAACACCTGCCTGAGTAAGAATCAGCTGTAAATTGACTCAGCACCTCTTGTTCAAGGGTAATTGTTTACCCAGGAGACACCTTTTCAAGTGAATTCTTTTTTATAACAATTTGATGGCCAATTTAATTGGCCCCCAGGGCCACAGGATAGAGAGACAATACAGCTCTGTGGAGAATTATTTACAGAAATCTAAATACAATCCAGATAATTCATACATTGATAGACTCTGAAACAGAGATTTGTGTGCATGTGGGTTATTGTTGAGTGCTTTCAGAAACAGCATCCTGTAAGGGGCCAAGGGAAGCAAGACTGGGTGGAGGGGGAGTGGAATCGTGGTGCAGTTATTAACAGAGTCTTGGTTAACTTCGTGGTGAGCTCTCCAGTTAGGAGGATGTCCCTTCAGAGTTGTCCTGAATTGAGACAAGCATGCCAGGGATTTTGTACTTCCTGGTTCAGGCTGACCTGGAGGAGTTCAGCAGAAGCCCAACAACAGGCAGCTCTTGGCAACAGACGGGGGGCTTCCCCTGGTGAGGTGGCTCCCTTCAGGTGAGGGCAATCCCAGACAGGAATTCAGTTGTAAGCCATCAGAAGCCAACTCACAGTTACCAGAGTGTTTTGGTTCTGAGAGAAAGAGAGAGAGAGAGAGAGAGAGAGAGAGAGAGACCGTGTGTGTGTCTGTTCAATAAATTTATTTAGTAAATTTTTCCAATCTGGGAATAGTTCCTCAAGGATTCTGGATGGCCTTTATGGGAAAATTTGCACGATTAGGATTAATGGGACAACTACAGTTCCCACTGCTGGCTGTAGTTGGTCTTGAGGCCACAGATGGTACTCATCATATCCATCCTCTACTGCCCATTTCATTCATACTTTCACTTAACGTTAGCACCTCTGTCCTAGGCATCTAAGTCTAGGTGGCTCATCTGATGGAATAACCCAGATGTTATTCCCGAGGGGCCTGAGCCCCTTGTCACCATGTCCTCCTTGGACTGTGACTGCTGCCCTTGTCTCTTTGTATCAGAATTAAGCAGAAGAGTATGAAAAGGTGCTCAGTGGATCAACTGGGTGCCAGACATACTCTTTCCTGCCTCCATTGTAAGAACCCTACCTGTTCCTCATGATCAGGGTCATTTGCCCTACCAGTATCTTGACCCCTTTTCATGCCTGCTTGTCTCTGGGTACAAGCGCACTAAACTGACCAGGTGGCAGCTGTATCCTAAAGTTAAATGACATTTTTACTATGTCCTTAATAAAAGCATCCCTCCCTCTGGGAACCAGGACCTCTAGGCACAGAGAATGTGGAGCTGGAAAACTCCAATTTCTCAAGCAGGCCACCGTGAGCGATGCTGAGCAGAGCCACTCCTATTCCACCTCTTGGCCCCCATTCCCATGAACTCCACCCATCAGGCCACAGCACCATGCGTTGGTTGTTGATTTAAGATGTACAATATATCTAACCCTGGAGGATGGTGCCCCAAACTTGATTTACTTGTGATTATTATGTCACCCTCAGTCAGAGGTAACATGAAGTAGAATGTTAAATGGATATTTAAGTCACATATTAAGTGGATGTCAGTAGATTAAACATCTGTAGACAAGCTGGCCAAAGCCCTGTGAGCAGTATATATGCTGATTTCAGTCAAAAAGAATTGCTGCCCCATCCAGGATAAAAAGAATTCAGTTTGGTCAATTTACCAACAAGTGGCTGGTTGGTCTCCTTGAGGGATGGCACCATGGAGGGGGCTCAGCACTGGTCTTTGTGAGTGTCGAGTTGGACATTTGGCAGTTGATTTTGGTGAGTGGGAGCCTATACTTTAGGGACCACACATGACTCCTATTCCTGTCACAATAACTATCCATTTCATGAACCCATCAGACCAGGATTGGGGTGACTACTGTCAGAGGCCGGCTGACATTGACTGGACTAATCATCCTGTTTCAGTTGGTTATTTAGTTGGCTATTTATTCCATGATGGTTACTCTCTGATTGGCATACTGTAAAAAGACTTTCATGTTTCATGCTCACTCTTCTAGATCCATCAACATGCTTCTTTTCCCAGATTTTCTTGTCTTCAATCATCCAAACTTCTTCATTCTATATCCCTGTCTAGCCCAGCCATTCATTGCTATTCATGAGTCTAAGTATGTTCTTACCTCAGCTGACCTCTTTTTCCATGCAGTTTATGACCAGATATATCACTGAAAACTCTGCCTATTGGAAGGATTTACCCTCATTACTGTGGGCCACCACTGAATGGGGCTATAGTTCAGCAGGAGTTCTCATTCAGCTTGCTCCCACATACTGAGCCATCCATAAACCAAGTTTGGCCTTTCCCCATGACCAGCAGGTGGTCATAAGGGACCTCCCATGTGGTTATGGATGTACTCATAAGACGACAGTGTTGGGTGACATGGGCTCCTGGGCTCCCTGCTTCTGCAGTTTGTACCCTTTGGCCCTGCTCATACCTGATCCTGGATATTCTACCTCCATCTTACAATTGATGGCTTTTGTGCCTGACCAACCTTATGACTTGGTGGATCTGCTAAAATCCTTGTGATGGGTAGTTGTGGCTGCATGGTCACTTGCTGTCTTATAGTCAGAAGTTCCATCTCTACCAGGGTCCAGTAGCATGCAAGGATCTCTCTCTCTCTCTTTCTCCCTCTCACTCCTTTTCCCTTGGTTTCAGAAACAAATCTTTTATTTCTACTTTTCCAGTTCCTGCTCATCCATGTGGATGAACAAGATATTATGGATATAGTGAACATATATGTTCTGTAGACTGCCCCGATGGTCCTGGTCTCTTCAGACTATTGAGACACAGGATGGGGGAGTTCATTTTAACTTGAGGTGAGACCATAAATGTATACTATTGTCGGCCCCATTTGAATTGCTTCCAATTTTCCTCTCCGATAGAGATGGAAAAGAGTTAATGCATTAGGTCAATACCCTTATACCATGCCCCTGAAGCTGTGTTAATCTCCTCCAGAAATATGCTACTGCTGGTGCAACAGTTCCAACTGGGGCCGTGACTTGGCTGAGTTTGTGGGAGTTCACGTCATCCAACGTGGTCACTCTGTTTTATTTATGAGGGATATAAAGTGGGATACAATGGGGACTACCACCCTTGCCTGCATTAGGTTTCAGGCATGACTTTAATCTTTGTCCTGCTCACGTAGGGAGCTATAGTATCTTTTATTTACTACTTTGGTCTGGGGTGAGATCAGTTTTAGAGCCTTCTGCATGGCCTTTTCCACAATAATATCTCTTATATCATAGGCCTGGGAGACTCTATGGGGGTTCTTCCAGCTACCAAGTGTGTCCATTCCAATTAAACAATCAGCAGTCAAGGAAATGATCACAAGGTAGACTCAGTGGTCTGGTGGACCCTCGGTGAGCCAGACCTACCGAGGGCTCCATTTATTACCCAGCCCTCATAGGGCCCCACTCTAACAGGGGACACGATGACACTCCAGGCCTCCAGGCATCAATATCACCTTCAGACCTTGTATCTGACGGTCCTCAAAGCTGTGGGTACTCCCACTTGCCTAGTGTATGGTTACCTGAACCAATGGCCATAGGTACCTTCAGGGCAGGACTTGGGGAATCAATATTATAAACTTTTGACATGGGGTTATAAGGTTCTGTCTCATGGGACCTGGCCTCCCCTTCAGGCAATGGGCTCAGATCCAGAAATTGGGCAAGAAATTGTGGCTTTTGTGGGGGCAGATACCCTCAACCTCTTGATTGTGCATCCTTGATTTCTTTGGTTGTATAAACTAAGTAGTACCCTGCTGGCTGTTCAGACAGTGCACCCTAGCAACACTGTGTGTGCTATTAGTCATCTCAAAGCTCTTTGTCCCTTGTTGTCTTGTTGACCTGGATGCTCATTATTATAATTGGACCCACTCAGCTTCTGATAGCTATATGCAACTAGGGGACTTCTCCTACAGCCATTCCATCATCCCCACTGCTACCAGGGAGCCCAGTCTTACAACAGCAGTTCCTACTATCTCCTCTGGTCAACAGACAACAGCCACTACTGAGTTTCTCAATGACACTGGTGTCCCTCTCACTAATGTATTACTTATCATTTAAAGTAAATGGAGTATGCTCTGGGTTCCTCCATTGACTAAAGGTTTTACACTTAACTGATGTGGGAAGCTGGGATCTTCAGGAAGCAGACATTGAGATAGAGTTGGGTGCAGAGGAAGTTTATTTGATGTGCTCTTAGGATCAGTAGCTGGCAGAAAGGAAACAAAGGAGAAGCTGGGCTCTGATGTAGTTTCCAAACAGGCCTCTGCTGTCTCCTCTTAGGGTTCTGAGGTGGGGCCAGCCCTCCCGAGTTATCCTGAGCTGGAGCAAGTGGACCAAGATGTACACTCCTGCCTCAAACAGTAACTGTATGCACACTGCCCATGGGGAGGGGCCAGCGCCCAGGAAAGGCAACTCTGTTCAGCTGAGGGCAGTTCCTGAAAGAGCAGACAACTGAGAGCAGTCAGCCAGTGGTACTTGCAAGAGCAGCTGGGAAGTAAGCTCTTCGTTCCTAAAGCGGGATCTGGGAGGTGCACCACAGCATCCACAACGCCTAGTACAGCCACTCTAGCATGCCCAGCTGTCTGAGCCTTTTTGTCCCTTGGATTCCTACTTCACTAATTTGCATAAAAATTTGTATTAAAAACATTTCTTAACAATGTTCAGGTATTTGCAAATTGGGAAAGACTAGTTAAGTGACTGCTTGATTTTTTCATTTTAACTTTTCAACTGAATTACATGATGTCTAGCATATAAAGCCAGGGTCCCAATCCCCAAGCCATGGACTGGTACTGGTCCATGGCCTGTTAGGAACCAGGCCAGACAGCAGGAGGTGAGGGAGGCAGGTGAAGCTTCACTCAAATTACCACCTGAGCTCTGCCTCCTGTACCCTGCCCTTCTCCCCCACCCCCATTCTTCACCCCTTGTCCATGGAAAAATTATCTTCCACGAAACTGGTCCCTAGTGCCAAAAAGATTGGGGACTGCTGATATAAAGAGTTTTTGAACTCTAGAACTTAGATTTGTATGTTTTAGAGACCACAAATTCTTAAGTCAACAAACAAACTTAACCACAAATTGAGACAGATTTCCTCTCAGAAAGTCTCCAGGGATCCTTAAGGAAGGGGTCTAAATATTCCTACACTTTTGGTAGGCACAGAGCTAGTTCTTGGTGAACACTGGCTGATGGAGCTGTTCTCTCCTTATGCCTCAGCCAATACCATCTAAGCCAGTAGCACTACCCCACACATACCCTGGGGGCTGAGGATATACTATAGCCTACACTTATCAGCCACTTCAGAAAGGTTCTATGCATTGAAAAGATTATCAACATCTATGCAAGACCATAAATTGTTAGTCACCCATCAAATTATTTCAGTTTGGGAACTGGGCTCCCTGCTTTACCCAGTGGTCTGACCACACTGCCAACTGCTCACTTAGGGATGTTGTCCAGTCCTGCCTGCTTCTCAGCTTCTTTGCCTCATGTCTAGTGCCTTTAACTCCACTTATAGCAACATCCATCTCCCGAACTCCAGGACAAACCTTAAGCTTACCTATGAACAATTTAGAAAGATAAAGCAGTTTTTTTAAGATTCAAATCTCCCAGACCTTGTGCTAGAAATCTAGCTGGATAGTTGATCTTGGCCTTATTTCTGAGACTTAGGTTCCACATGTGCCCTGGGTCTGCCTTGGATCCTGTTGTGTTCCTTGTCTCAGAAATGCAAGCAGTACTCTGGGGGCTGTCTTTTTGAGGGTTTAAGCCACCTTCCACACTTCCCTGATTCTGCCTGCCTCTCTGGACCTCCTAATGTTGACTTCAACTGGGTGTCCCAATAAAGCTCCCATTTTAAGTATTTTGACACCAATCTTATGCCTAATTCCCACCTAAGTCTACATCATTCCTGCTGGATTTGGCTTCTTTTAGGCCTGTTATAGGATCTGGTCCCTGCCTCTCTAGCGTAGGAGTGAGATTTGTTCTGAACTTCATCCTTCTCAGTTGCCCTGGGCTCTTATATATAACTTAACCATATCCTGGGACATGATAAGAGCAAGTGTCAGGTAAGCTCAGCATGAGGTGCATTGACAACTTGACAACCAAGATCTGAAGTGAGAGGACAGGCGGGGGGGGGGGGGGAACCTGTGGCCAAACCCTGGGGGAGTGGCACAATGAAGGTATGACAGGGAGTATGGCAAACCAGGAGAGGTTTGGAGGGGTCTAAACTCAAGCCAGGTGGCAGCAGGTAATTTCAGTACAGGTGGACGCTACATTGATAGTGAGGTAATGGAGGACTAGACAGCAATAGGCTGGAATAGGGTCAAGTCGCTATTCGGAGAGGAAACTGACACATGGACCCAGTTACATAGTCAAGGCCAGTATCACAGGGGGTGCCTTAGTGAGCACATAGGTTCACAGGAGTTTTGCTAAGACTTCAGACACTTGATTACCACTCTCTTCAAGGCTGAGATGCTGAAATACCTTCTTATCTGGTGACACAGTTGGGATAGACTGTGGAAAGAAACAATCCATGACTTAAAACAACAAGGGTTGGTTTCCTGCTTTCCCTACCATTTAGAGGTGGTGGTGCAGGCTCAGAGCAGCTCTGTTCCACATAAAAGTCACTCAGGATCCTAGGTGGGTGATGCACCATCATTTCTGGTGCTCACATCTCAGCGGGAGGGTCAGATTTGCTTCTGGATTTGTTGCTACAGAGTCTAGAGGGTTGACTATAAGCAATTAAATGTTTTGTACTCCTCTACTCACATTCCATGGGCCCAAACTACACAATGGGCAGTCACAGACTAGGCCTATTTAATCTTCCTTATACTATGTGGAATTAGAGAATGACATGTTGGGACTGGCATGTTGGCAATGCCTATCGAATGGAGTCAAAATTGACTCATAAACTGGGTTTTGCTGTGGCTGTAAATTGTATGCTTGTGCTTGGTGGGAGGTGGGGGGACACTTCATCGCTGTCTCATGCTGGAAAGAGAAGAGTTGAGGGGATGAAAGGGTTAATGGCTTAACCTATAGGGTCAAAAAAATCTTCTGGAGAGTAAAATATGTTCTGAAATATAGCCACGGTTTGGAGTCTGTGGTTCACCTTTGGATGAGCCAACTCTAGCTTCTGGACTTATGTCTACTCATTCAGTAATTAGTGTTGCCCTTAGCATATGAGGACAATATAAAGCTGAACCAACTGAATTTTTTTCCAGTAGAGAAGATGCTTTGCCAATGAACTGTATATACTCTAACTCCCCTTATCCTCATTATGTAAATCACACCATGTGTGAGCTGCTTGGCCCCGCCCAAGGTTGTGGCCCGTGGTTGTAGAAAAGCCCTATAACTGGTCTGGGAATTGGGCCATGTTTTTTGGTTATATTAGCATCATTCCTTGACTGACTCATCATTGCAACCCAGGAGCCGCTTGAAATAACTTCAGTTTTTTTTTTAAAGGAATACAACTAACTAGATTTAATTCAAAGTATATATTTTTTAAAATTCCTAAACAATTATACCCACATGTACTCATGCACATAGAGACACAAAATGCACACATTTTCTACCTTTCGGAAAAAGGAAGTTGTGCTTTACAGTTTAAGAACCACTTTGAAGAACTTTTGTACTGCCGTAGTTACAAGAGTCATTTCCATTGTAAAACCCACTGTAGAAATAACTCTGCCGTAGGTCCTTCAGCGGACCCTCAAAAAAAGTGCTCTGTTCACAGGCAGAGCTTCAAGTGTCAGGACTCAAAAGGGTTTCAAAGAGGGGGGTAGGGAGGGGGGGCGCAACTGCAGAAGATTCAAGCTGGCTCAGACTCGAGAGTCTTTGTGAGAAGGCCCTCTCCAGCACACTCCAGAACATCTGTCTAGGGTGATGCTCCCAAAGTCTTCCTCACCTTTCAGGCTGGAAACCACAATGACAGCAATAATCATTATTTTTCAGTTGACAAAAAATTTTATATTAGTTTCAGATGTATGCCTCAATGATTAGACATCATCACTTACTAAGTGATTATCCCAATGAATCTCATACCCATCTGACACCATGCATAGTGTTAGAATATTATTGACTATGTCCCCTGTGCTTTACTTTACATCCCCATGACTATTCTGTAACAACCAATTTGTACTTCTTAATTCCTTTACCTTGGCAATTCTTGTCAGACTGAGCCAGGCATGGAGGGTAGATTCTTAGACATTGCTTGTGCATGTGGATACTGCACTGTGGTTATTTGAGTGGAAAAGCATTCTCTTCCCAACAAGCAGCAGTCATAGGCTTTTCTTGGCTCCAGGTGAAGAGGTGACCTCCCTCTTTGATTTGGTGTTCATAATTGGGCTGTCTGTTTGCAGAGGTGGTAAGAAAACAATGCTAATGAGGTCAGGGGTTCAGCGCCCACGTGGGTCAGTTAGCTTTCCTTTGTTCTTTGGCCAAAAAGTCTGTATCATCTAACTGTGTCCAGCTACTGTGACGACAACAGAGATTGGGAGAGAGTGCAGGAATGTGGATGACTAGTCCTATTCTTCCTTCAGTGGAGAACAACTTCAAGTTCTTGTCCTTTTGCAGCAAATCATCTTCAAGATGGAAGGACAGCCTATTCAGGATCAGTAAGGAAAATGGAAGGTATAGTTCCACAACGGTGTTAAGGAAGCTGAAGTTACAGGATCGAGGTTCACAGTGAGGGCATCAGCTTGGTCATTTATGCTAATGAGAAGACAGTGGCAGCAAAGCTAATTAATATTCATGGCCAATTTTCAATTTCTTATTAGCCAAAGGTTCAACATTTTCTAGACTTTTGTGTAAGGGGCAAAGTGGATTAGTTTGAGATCTATGTCTTTTTTTTTTTTTTTCTTAACCACTATCTGCTGGAGATTCTAATGAGCGGGGAAATGCCCATGGATAGTTAGAAAGAGAGGGCCTGAATATTCGCACAAGTAGAGTTCACCCTGGAGTGACTTAGATCTGGCTTTTTAACCACAATTCACGATACCTGATGCTGTGCACTATTTTCTCAGAATTACCGGGTCTTCTGCAATGCTGTGTAGCAACATAAATAACAGTGAGCACTAACCAAACATAATGGAAAAACTATGGGCTTCTGAATTAATATTATGACTCCTTAGCAGTGTCGGGGGTTTGAGGGTGGTGAACCTGCACATGAATCCTGGGGAAAGCTACTTAAATACTTACAAGCCTCAGTTTCTTTGCTTGTAAAATGAGAATATTAACGTTTATCTCACAGGGCTGTTGGAAGAATTACATGATAGAATATGAAGAAGTCTGGCAAATGAAGTGTGGTCCCTGGCATATTGTTAAGTATTTTCCCTAATGATTAGAGTTCTTATTATCAACATTGCATATATTTATTCTAATTGTTTGGCAAATTTCCCCCACTTCATTGCAAAACCAAATGTGCAGAGCACCCATTACTGATACTTCATTACCAGGTGCTGTTGGTTGTCTTCCCATCCCCCTTTGGCCCACCTGAACTGACCAGCAGCTGCAATAGGAGGTCGACATTTTCCCACCTCTACAACCTGGATCTTTCCTCTTCCTTTCCAAAGACATTTATTTGCAAAGCCTAGAAGCCTCAGAGTTTATGATCCTAGGGGTAACCTCGACATCAACCAAACAAAAGATGCCTATAGGTGGAATGATTCTGAGACCCGTTCCATATGGTTTCTCAGAAGATTCTTGGGAGGATTGGGCTAAAGTGGTCCAAGGTGGAAACCCACTTGTTAATGCACATTTAAAAAAGACAGAACTTTTCTCCTTTCTTTGTTTCACTTTCCCCATTTCTCCACTTGTGATTCCTGGATTCACTTTGCACACAAATTCCTAGTCCCCAATTTCTTATCTGAGGGTTTGTGTTTGGGGGAACCCAAACTAAAACATGCACTTCATAGGGTTTTTATCTTTTAGTTTACATACAATAAAATTAACTTTATATTTTGGTATGTAGTTCTATGGGTCTCAACAATGTACGTATTTATATCATCACCACTATAACCAGGATACAGAACAGTTCCCTCATCCTAAAACTACTCTCGTGTTATCCCTTTGTAGTCAACCCTCCCACCCCAAGCCCATGGCAACCATTTCTAGGGGTTCTGTTCAGCACATCATCCAGCATGTAACCTTTTGAGACTGGCTTCTTTCCTTAACATAACGCCTTTCAGACTCACCCACATCGTGTGTATGTGACTCGTTCATTCCTTTCTGTGGCTGAGCAGTATTTTACTGTACAAATGTCAGACAGTCTGTCTGTCAATTCATTTGCTGAAGGACATTTGGATGGCTCCCAGTTTTCAAAGATCATGAATGATGCTGCTCAAGATATTTGCGAAGGTTTTCATTTCTCTAGGGTAAATACTGAGGAGTGGGTTTGCTGGGTCATAGGTGCATGTTTCATTTTACAAAAACCTGCCAAACTTTTCCAGAGTGGCTGCGTGTACTTGCACTCCCACCAGCAATGTGGGACAGCTCCAGTTGCTCCACATCCCTTCTCAATGTGCTACTGTCTTTTTTTTTTTTTTTTTTTTTTGCCACTCCAATAGGGATGCGATGGCAGTTCTTTATGTTTTCAATTTGCATTATCCTGATGGTTAATGATGCTGAGCAGTTTTTCATGTGTTTATCTGCCATTTTTTTTCTTCTTTGGTGAAGTGCCCGTTCAAATAAATCTTTCTGCTTACTTACTTTATTTTCTTCCTGTTGAGTTTTGAGAGTTCTTTGTAGATTCTAGATTCAACTTCTTTATCAAATATGTGATTTGTAAATATTTTCTCCTTGTCTGTAACTTATCTTTTCATTCTCTCAATCATAGGGTTTTTATAAGGGACTAATGAGTTTATACACTAAGTATTTGGAAAACCGAGGAGACATGTTATACACGTCAGTTGGGGAATGCAGTAGAGAGGAACATTTGCCTCGGTTCTCAGCCAGACGTAGGCTTGAATCCAGGTGCAGTCACCTGCTAGCTGCTTTGCCATAGACTAACCTGTTGTTTCCTCCTCTGTAAAGTATAGACAGTAATTGTACTTACTGCATAAGGTTGTTGTGAGGATTAAACAGATAATATCTGTCAAGGGCTTAGCCCACAGCCAGGACACTGTAAATACTCAATAAATTATAAACATTGACATTTATATTGCAGTGTTCTCTTTCATCTCCAAGCCTTTGCAGAAGCTGTTCCCTCTACTTGAATTCTTTTGCTGTACCCCATAAGCTCTGGCTTCCTCACTTCCTAGCTGCCCAAGGCAATTCTACTCAGGGGGCTTTGTTTGACATCTCCGGATTGGACCAGGCACCCCTTCTTGGTGCTTCCACAGAAGCCTTCCTCACCTTTCATCACCCCGTGTTTTAAACACAGTGAGCTGTGAACAACCCAAGGGCAGGGCCAATGTCTTTATTATCTAAAATAATTCCAGGTCGTGTTTGATGAATGAATGAATAAATAAATGAACGAATTCATCTCATGCCTTGTCTGAGAGCTCCAATTAGACATTCCTCTGAGTATTGCCAAATTCATTCCCTTTAAAACAGCCTTAAACACCCCAAATGGATGTCTGTGACTTATACCCAGACCCTGCTTGCGATCAGCCAGACAGACACAGCATCTTTGACAAGTTGGATGCCGAATGGAGAAACTTGAATGCTTCACATCTATTTACTTTTACCACATGCCATAAAAATTAAAAATACATTGTACCACAAGTGCAGTATTTAATGTCCCACTTTAATTACATTCAAGTGTGTTGTTAAATAGTCTTGAGGAAACCTTAATGACCAGCTGTTCTACCCTTTTCCCATATGTCAGAAATGGTTTCTGAAATCACATTCTGGGACAGTAAGGTTGTATAATTAGACAGTGTATAGTTAACACTTCTAGATTTTCCACTTAAACTGTGGACCCTTTTCACTAACATATTGCGTGATTCTGCCGGTTTGGCCCAGTCTGATTAAATGACGTGCCAAACAGCATCTGAGGTGCAAACTCCATCAGACTTGTTATCATTGCATCATTATTTCCTCATATCTTTTTCATCATCAGGATGGCGTGCTTTTGTGTGTGTGTGCGTGTGCGCTATGCAATATTCAGCATGTTCGGCTGACAAATAAACTTAGTAAAGAGGGCTGTAAATTTTTAATATTCCCTTCATAGTGCCATTTATCTCATTAGAATTAGATGCGAGAATGGCTTTTGCATCCTTTTGAACAAAGAGCTGTCACTCAAATACATAGCAACCATTTAAGGAAACGAAACAAAACTAAAATTCCCCAAGGTCGTAATAGAAGCTAGTATTTCACATCGTTTCTAGTGAGGAAATAGGGATTTTTCTCTGCCCCAAACTGGCTTTGGAATATAAAATAAATTGAATTTAGATCATTGGTTATTGTGAAAATAAGTCATTAGTTACTTGCAGTTTCTTGACTCTGAGCTTAATGAGTTGTTTTGAAATCATGGTAAAATTTTATTTGATTAAATTTGGCTAATTCTTTGATTTTTTTTAGTATACACAAGAAGCTGAAATAGAAAAATAAAATGAAGAAATGGGGAAAATCTATCAACTAATTTAATATTCTTTGGCTCTCCCTCTCTTTCTCCCGAAAAAGAAAATGTCCTTGACATTGTCCCACATCACAAATCAAAAACGCAACTCTGATTTCTGATAGAGATTTGGCCATATGAATATGTTAAGACCAAGCCACAGCTGAAGCTTTCTTGAGTCCAAAAGCATTGAATTCATTGTCGAAAAAGGTTAAGAGAGCTTCGCTGTTCTAAGACCGATTTACAACATTTTTTTCTTCTAAGCTTGAATTTCCAATGACTTATTTAGATGTAAGCACTGACAGCTGTAATCGTGTCTTAAATCTTGCTTTGTATCCTTAGTTATAATGTTGTTCAATTAATATTCAGAATAATGGAAGTGATGTGCCGTTTTGAAAAGGACTTGAATGCGGTCCAATGCTTTGGGAAACTGACTCTCGAGAGGATTAATCAGCATTTAAAACTTGCATTAATAAAAATCTGATCTTTGGCCATGTGGTACACATAATACTTTTCATTTTTAAACATTTCAGGTTCATAATATGGCATCTTTTGTCCTGATTTTTAAAGGGATTTTAAAATTGAGCTCCTTCAGATCAATCCTGCCTTGACCCTTGTACATAATTGGACACTTGCAATTTAAAAATACAAGAATGCTCTTTTGCGCGGTGCACTGAAATCTATTTCCATTATTAAAGATAAGGGCAGTGGTGCCCTACAACTTAGTACTTAACGTTTCCGTTTCTCCTCCAATTTATGTCCAAAGAGTTTTTCATCTTTTTTCAAATCTCAATTATCCAAACCCAGTCCTTGAGTGAAAAAGAACAAAAAACTATGTTTAAATAATGAAAAATGATTGATACTACTAGGATCTTTTGCTATAAATTGTACATACGGAACAGTATGTATATGTAGTGGTCTCCTTGTTTTTAAATAAGCATAAGTAACACTGAGTTATTTACATATAAACTAGGATCTTGGTTCGATATTTAAAATAGATTGACACAATGGTAAATGAGCTGGGGACAGTGGCTCTGTTCGGCTTATCGCTAAACGGGAATGTAATCAGTTGTAGAAATGGAAGAAAGATGATGGTGAAGGCAGAACAGGAAAATGTCGCCGTTTTATCCTAGCGGAGTAATTGGTTGCCTTATGACCAGAAATAAAGCCAACTGAGCACATGCTCATGTCAGTTTCCTCTCCTTAGACCTGCAGCTTGCTCTCTGGCCCAGGGCCAGCTGCTTTTCTTCTGCTGAGACCCAGGCCGGCACCGCTGACCATCAAGACAGAGAAAGGTCTCCTCTGCGGTGCTAAAGTGGCCTGGAAGGATTTTATTCTTTCCTTTGCATGATCTGAGAAACTTAGTTTCCAGAAAGGGGAGTCAGAGAATCATTCTCTGAGTTTTCATGATAAAGCAGTAGAAAGCATGGAGAAAATTCTCCTCTCTGCTGGGCCTTGGTCGGGTTTGCAGCACGGGCGGCATGTGGCCAGCATGGGCTTACTGAAAGAATCTCTTTAGGAGCCTGCCTGTCATGCTTGTACCAATTTCTGTGCAGGAGAGCTTCGCTCACCTGGCCCTCTTTGTAGCAGAGGGGTGCCTGCTTTCCTTGAGGAGCAGCCTCGTTGGGGCTCCTTGAAGCCCCGTGACTGCTCTGAGACGGAAAGTGAGGGAAGTGCAAAGAGGGCAATGGAGGCCCTCGGACAAGTGGAGGGCCACTGCCTGCTGAGGGAGCAATAGTGGACGGCAAGGAGATGGATGGGATGTCAGTGTCCGACAGGACAGATGGCCAGGAGAACAAAGGTATTTCTTTAAGGTACAACTGGACAGTGAAGTGTTTGCATCATATGTAAAGCTAAAGGCATGTTACATTAACAAGGATGCTAAAAACAGGAAGTTCCCAAAATGGGGAAGCCTGACGGAAGCAATGGTGGTGATTGAACTTTTATCCACAAACTGAGTACATTTGTGGGGGTGGTGGGGAATGGGTTTGAATGGAGACAGAGTGAGAACTGTAGCTTCTGTCTTTCTAATAGGAGTCTTGTGTTTAAAAGTCTCTTTCTCATACTATTGGAAAGGTTTTTCTTTGTTCTGCAATATTCAGCAAAAATTTTTCTGCAAAAAATATTCTGTAATATTTTTTCTCCACGCATACCCAAACATGGCTGTGGGGATGCAGGAGATGGAGCTGGGCCTGGGCTCGAGTGGGTACCCTGCTGTCTCCTAGAGGCAGGGGGCAGTTAGGGCCTGCTCCCTGGATCCGCTTTCCTGGCATCTGGAAATTTTGTTCAGCCTTCTGGGGAAAACTGTCCTACCCCTGTCTGGTGGGCAAATTATGACATTTTAACAGACTTAGGGCCCATTTGCTCTTAGCCTAATATAATCTTTCTGAAATTCAGCCAAGATTAGTTCAGTTCCTTGCTTTAAATTTAAATGGTTTCCCCTAGCTTATTAAAAGAAATCCCAAAGCTATAGCATAACCAACCGCGCCTTTACCGTCTGACCCCAGACTGCTCCACAGGCTGCACCCTGTCCTTTTTCCCACTAACCCCAGACACCTGCACTCAAGTCATAGGAATCTAGACATCACTCCTCACACACACACCACTGTTTTTCCTAACTATGCCCTTGCTCGAGGAACACCCCTTCCTTTGCCCTTCGCCTGCATGGAGAACTCATCCTTCAGTGCCCGGCTCTTTCTGAACTCCCATGGTGCTCTCTTCCTCTTCCACTTACTCCACCTTATTTCTCAGAATTAATCAGTCCTATAGCTGTGATTCCCCTACTATGGCATTTGTTGCTTCTGTTAGAGGTATTGTTTATTGCTGTTTTTCTCACAAAGTTGTGTCATGTGCGTTGGAATACGAGCCCCAAAGTTGTTATTTCACAAATATTTGTTAAAGTGAATTTGCCCTTCAATAAGCACAAAGTATATTTCAAAACCTGGGAACTGAAAAGAATATCAAAGAGTTTATAGTCAAGTCATTTTTTTTTTAAGTCTAGCAAATATAATAATACATAAATTAAGATCCTACACTTACTTTTGGAATTTAAGAGCTGTTTTTCTCACAGATATGTATTTCCCTTTTTTCTACATCAGACTATAACATGCAGTGATACATTTAATAACCACAGAAATACTTATTTTTTTCTGATTTTAGAAAAACTTAGAACATAAGTAGATCAATTTCTTGGTTTAGACTGAATATCTAGTCAAACTCTCTACCTCCAATGAGAATGGCACTTAAATATGTGGTTTCAGAAAAGTGTTTGATCAGATTTAGTGTAAGTATACTTAGATTGCATTGAAAAAATGATAAAAATATAGTTTCCTATGTTATTATGTGGGTGGGAAAAGCAGTATAACCCTCTGTATCTATGGTGGTGCCTGTCACAGACCCTCCAAAGACACAACACTGTATTTCACCATGTATGACGCACACTTTATTGCCCAAATTTTTGAGGGAAAAATAAGGATGCGCATTATACATGGGTAGTGCTAATTCCATATCTATCAACATTTCTAATTATTTTATTTATGCTTATGCATTAAAAGTATAACTCTAGAAAGTAATAATGATAACTGTATGCAAAATAATACCCTGGAATATGGTAATCAGTTTTGTTTCTAAATATTAATTAATTAATTAAAAAATGAAAGGTTTTTTTCCCTGAAAGTTTGGGCCAAAAATGTGGATGAGCATTATACACAGAAGCACATTATACATGGGAAAATATGGTATTTTCTAGACAAGCAGATCTCAAGCCTGGTTGCCTGTAAGAATCATCTAGAATAGGAGGTGATAAGCTATAGCTCACAGGCTAAATCCAGCATGCTGCCTGTTTTTGTAATAATGACGTTCAGTGGGACATAGCCATGCCCTCTTACTCTCAAATTTTCTATGGCAGCTTTCATGCTGCAGTGGCAAGAGTGAATAGTTGCAAGAAAAATGCTATGACCCACAAAACTGAAAATATGTATTATCTAGCTTGTTACAGAAAATGTTTGTTGATTCTTCACTTAGGAGTTTTGTTTCATTTTGTTTTTTAAATAATACAGAAGCCTGCCCTAGCTGGTGCAGCTCATTGGATTGAGTGCTGGCCTGTGAACCAAAGGGTTACCAGTTTGATTCCCAGTCAGGGCACATGTCCGGGTTGTGGCCCAAGTTCCCAGTAGGGGACACACTAGAGGCAACCACACATTGATGTTCCTCTCCCTCTCTCCTTCCCTTTCCCTCTCTCTAAACATAAATAAATGAAATCTTTTTAAAAATAATAATAATAACACAGAGGTCTGAGCTCTACCCCAGGTCAATTAGTAATGGAAGGAATAAATCCAGGTCATTTATATTTTCAAGAAGCTCCACATGTGATTTTGATTACTGACTCCTAATTTTTATTTTTCAAGAAATTAGCCATAAATCATGCCAAGCAAATTCTCACAGCACAAAGAATGGCCCTCTAAGACAAGAATCATATTTTACTTATCTTGGCATCCATAGTACCTAACACAGCTTCCAACATAATTAGATGTGAATAGTGCTTTTGCAAAGTGAAAGAGTGAGCTAGGTGAGGAGGCTTAGTTTGCCACTATAACCAGAACCCACTAAAAATCACAATAAATTGACAGCACACTCCGAAACCCAGGACATACGCCCTATCACATCAAAGTGAGACTTCTTTCTTTCTCTTCCACTTAACCTAGAAAAGCACAAGTGCCACTGATGCTCTGTGGGTCTGAAATTTTTTTAAAAAATTTCCCAGGAGTGTCAAACGATGCATGCCTTAGTCTGCATAAACATGGCCATCTTCTCAATGCTTGGGACATGCAGGAAAAAAATCGACTCATCATGAGAAATGGTGCAGATGGCGTATTTGGCATCACCAGCCTGCATAGATCAGAGATGCATTTATTTACATGACTTTGTTTGCATTGTGACCATTTATCTGGGCCCTTGCTCACATTTAACCTTTTGAAGGGTCGGGAGGGAGGGGGCCGTTTTGCCCTTGGGATTGGATGGAAGGAGCCCCCTGTAGCAATGATGTTTGCGTTTCCTCCTACCTGCAAAACACTCATTTCTTACAGCATCAAAAAACATTTGGATATGTTATCTTGTGGGTCCAGGAGGAGTGTGGAATGTGCCAAATTTAAGAGCCATTGCCAAGTGCCATGGTTTGCATTATGTAGACAGCACGCCAGCAGAACTGGCACTAACTCGTTGTAGATTTGAGCCCTCTCCTTAGAAGCAAAAGATCCCTAATAGTCATTTCCTATTGGGGTCAAGCCCTTTGCTTTTGGTTTTGGGCTATCCTTGTGTCTGTGCACAAACCATGCCCAATAGGCACTGCTGATTGACCACTGCGATTGACCTCTTCCAGGGTGGGACAGTGAGCCCCAAAAGTGACAACACCATGATGGTCTCAGACCCCATGGATGACTTGGTGATGCTGAAAAGCAGCATGGTGCCTTAGGAAGGGCCTTGGAGAGCTTGGGCCCAGACCTGGGAATAATACTTGCTGGTACTCATCACTGGAGCTCTCATCTGTTAAAGGGGGACAAATCACGTGATCTCTCTGAGCTCTGGTGTCCTCATCTTCCAACAGGGCTGCGAGTCGTTATGGCAACCAAGCTAATCCACACAAAGCATTTGGCACAACAACTGGCACCGAGTAAGCTCTCCATAAAAGTTTTTCTTATTACTGCTCTAACTGGTGTGGCTCAGTTGGTTGGGTGTCATCCCGCAAAGCGTAAGGTTGCCAGTTCAATTCCTAGTCAGGACACATGCCTGGGTTGTGGGTTTGCTCCCAGATTGGTGTGTGTATGCCAGGCAATGTTTCTCTCTCACATCATTGTTTCTCCCCCTCTCTTTCTCCCTCCTTTCCCCTCCCTTTAAAAATAAATAAATAAAATCTTTACAATTTGTGTTATTATTATCATTGTCTTTACTACTGATACATATGCACATGTAAATCAGTGAGGCGGTGGCTGCCATGCCTGGTCCTGAGCAGGCCCAGGTGGGGCCCAGAAGCTGTCTGGGCTATACTTCCTGCTGCCTACTGAACTGGTCCCTGAGGAAATGCAGAAGGAGCTCTTCCAGAGAGGGCAGCGAGCACGTGACTGCATACCTGGAGGAGCATCTGGAGAAATGATTCCTCGGTTTGTTTGAAAATGTGCTTGTTAGCTGACTCATTTAGTTCAATGGGCACTTAGTACTCTCCTACTGGACCCAGACAAAGCATTGCAAAAGGGGCAATGCTTTGAGGAGCCTGATGAAGTTTCTTCCACTGGCTGTAACACAAAAGATGGAAGGAATCATGGCTGCCCTTGGAAATCATGGGAAAGTGTGGATGTGTCAAACTCCATTTTTTTTTATAAACACATTGCAGTGTTGCTTCATGAGGAAAGAATATTGCAATGTTCTCTACCAGGCTTCATGAAGAGTCTTAAATGCAATTGGAAAAAAATTCCAGACTCTCAAAGGGGCAGCCACTGATTATGACAGTGATATCTCATACCTCACAGTTGGGACTCCCGTGGGTGTCCTGCAAGGCCTCATTCATACAACTCTGAAACATTCACTGTGTCAATCAATTCACTAGGAAGTCAGGTTGGGCAACAATAACTAGCTTGTTCCCACACACTTCTCCTGCCTAGCAAAGTTCTAGGCGCATAATAGGTATTCAATAAAAGCTTAAGACTACAGCCCTGGCTGGTGTGTCTCAGTGGATTGAGTGCTGGCCTGAGAATTAAAGGGTCGCCAGTTTGATTCCCAGTCAGGGCACACGCCTGGGTTGCAGACCAGGTCCCCAGTGAGGGGCACATGAAAGGCAACCATACATTGATGTTTCTCTCTCTTTCTCCCTCCCTTCCCCTCTCTCTATAAGTAAATAAAATCTTTTTTAAAAAAAAGCTTAAGACTACTATAATAATAATATACAACATTTATTAAACACAAGGTGCCAGGCCCTTTTATAAGTGCTTTATGTGTTGATTAATATTATCCTCGCAACAGCCTAATGAGATTGTACCATTGTCATCACCAGTTTTAAGGTGAAGAAATGGAGCCTTTGAGAACCTGAGTAGCTTGTTGAAGGTCACACAGTTACAAGTGGTGGACCTGGGATTCCACCCAAGCCAACAGACCCGAGCCCATGAAATCATATGCTGGCACTATAGACATGAATGTGAGGCTTTCCTGGAAGGAAGAGGGGGACCAGGAGGAGGGGGGCAAAGAGGGGAAAATTGGGATAATTGTAAAAACATAATCAATAAAATAAACTTCAAATAATAATAATAAAAAGAAACAAAACATTGAATTAGGGAACATCCACTTAAGATGTTTCCTTAACTGATTTCATTTTAACTCTTAACTTAGCACTTAGATTTTTGTATGGGTATTACTTTATAGAGACTTAGTAAAGGTGATGCAAAACAAGCAGATTATAGTATGTAGAGCAAGCACTTGGTGACTGGTCTTTGACCATGGAAGGAATGGAGGGTGGGAGGGAGGAAGGGAGAGAAACAGAGTAAGAAGAGGTAAGATATGCAACTAATTTGAGGTACAGACAGAAACTGTGTGTTATAATACAAGTTTTCATGTTTTCCTCATGCTTCCTGCTCCTTTACAGCATGTTCTCAGGGAAGTGTCTAAGAGTGATGCAACACATTCTAACTATCATATTGTGAGCATGGTTGTATACCTTCCAATTCGGGGTGGGTACACAGTTACACCAGAAAAGAACAGACCACAGTGTTTACCCTGTGAGCAATTCCACTCCAGGCAGCCAAAGGAAATCTCCCATAGGCAATTCCCTTAAGCCTGGGCAAAGCAGTGAATACTGGCTGGACTCTCTTGTCACCCAGTCATGTCTCAGGGGCTTGGATTTTTTCAGCTCCCTGCAGACCTCTGCCCTGGCAGGCAGAAGGCCTGGAGAAGATGGGGAGTTTGCAGAGCTCCAGTGGCATGGCCTGTGTCCGCCCCAGCTGCCATCACTCTGCAGTAGTGATGGATGTGGAAAATCACACCAAGATGGACAGAGCCTCCTAAACCCAAGCCTGTTATAACTCTGCCCACAAGGCAGACCATCGAGGGAGGCGAGGCTGCCATGGTGCCAGAAGAGGCCGGTGATGGATGTGTTGCACAGAGCTGAGAAGCCAAGGAGTGGTGATTTGCAGGACCAGGTAGCCCCTCTTGGATAGCACTTTGTAGAGGGATCGAATGACCTCTACCATCTAAAAGGGTAGCAAGAGAGATGAAAGGGGAGATTGCAGCCTGAGAGGAAGGAGCAGGACACACACAGGCTCCCAGAGAAGACAAGAAAACGGAAGGCACCCAAGGACAGCTGCTTGTCGCATGAAGAGGTTTTCAGTCCTTCCGGTGGAAAGGGAGGTGTGTATTGGGAGCAGAGGAGCACACTCAACCTATTCTAAAGTTCCCAGGCAGCATTAGGGGTCAAGGTTGCAGAATTAGACTCAGTGTAGCACAAGAACTCTACTAAAGTGCTTTAAAACACAAGAGAAAGTATTGTCAGCCTTCCAGGGAATAGAAGGAACAGCTAGATGAAACACCTTGTTGAGTCTTTTTAATTTCTGCCACCAGGTAGTTGGTGTAAAGAAGTGGATACCTGCTGTGAGTTTTCCCCATTCTGACTTCGGGCAATATAGTTTTTTTTTTTTTTTTTTTTTCAGGAGTGCTATGGACTGAATTGTGTCTCCCCAAAATTCATATGCTGAAGTCCTAACCCCCAACCTGACTGCATTTACAGTAAGGAACTGATGAAGGTTAAGTAATGTCATAAAGGTAGAGCCCTGATCCAATAGGATCAGAGTCCTAATAAGAGGATGCCAGAGAGCTCCTTCTTTCCCTCTCCCCATCTGTATGAGAACACAGAGAGAAGGCAGCAGCTACAAACCAGGAGAGAGAGCTCAGCAGAAATGGAACAGGCTGGCATCTTGATCTTGGACTGCCCAGTCTCCAGAACTTTGAATAGATAAATTCTTGTTTAAGCCATGCAGTCTGTGGTACTTTGGTATGGCAGCTCGATCAGACTAAGAAAATAAAATGCCTTAAATACCTGCAAGCCTGTACCCCGAACTCAGAGAAGACTCTACAGCCAGAGGTTGACCATAAAACTTTGGCTGTCCGTATGGGGCTGTGAAGTTGTCCCCAGATGGTCTGTCAGAGTCCCAGAGTTTGTCTTTGGGGACCAAGATTTATTCCGAAAAGTTTGTAAACGCTTTTGAAGATGAAAAGTGCTGAATGGAAAGTAGCGCTATTAAAGCAAAGGGTGAATAAACGAAGAGAGGAGGAACTCAAGAACGAAAAAAATGCTTATATTGTACTACCGAGAGTAGAATACAGGAGACCAACTTTAGTACCAAACGTTTCCTTTAAAAAAAGGCATGGCTCTGAAAACCAACTCCAAATGGAGTCATATAAGCCCAAATACTAGAATCAGGGAAAATTTCCAGTGAGGGAGAACATTTTGGTAATATTAGTAATTTAGTTTTCTCACAAGGAAATAAAAAGGAAATTAATCCAATGATTTCTTAGGAATAGTTTCGAAAATGTGCAGTCTCAGAGATGAGTGGGGAATCCAGTTCCTGCTGGAGGCAGCAATTCTCTGGCCTCTTAGGGGAGATGAATTATAACCTCTTATTTGCGACTGAGGTGGTGGAGGGGATGGAGGCTCTGGCTCTTGTCCCCTTGTCCTGAAAAAAAGTACAGACTTATATGGAATATATCTCAAGCTCTCTTGCCTTATTGATTTTGTTTTCTTTTTCCCCTTTGTTCATATTCACTTGAATTTTTCATCTTTTTTGAGATGTAATTGACATACAACATCGTGTATGTTTAAGGTGTACAGCATGATGATGTGATACAGGTATGTATTGCAAAGTGGTTACAAGAGTAAAGTTGGTTAACACATTCATCACCTACCTAGTTATCTTTTGTGGGTGTGTGATCAGAAATGTTAAGATCTACTCTCTTAGCCCCTTTCCAGTAGACAACACGGTATTGTTAATTGCTGTCACCATGCTGTACATTAGGTCCCTGGAAATTATTCATCTCAAAACTGGAAGTTTATACCCTTAACAACCTTCAGCCATTCCTCTACCCCAGCCCCTGCCCCTGGCACCCACCAAGCTACTCTCTATTTCTATGAGTTCATTATTTTTAAAATTTGGTATATGATTAAATCATATGGTATTTGTCTGTCTCTGACTTACTTCACTTAGCATAATGCCCTCAAGTTTTACCCATGCCGTGGCAGATGGCAGAATTTCTTCTTTTTGTGGATGAATAATATTCCATTATATATATTCACATTTTCCACATTCATTTACGTGTTAACAGACACTTAGGTTTTTTCCATACCTTGGCTATTGTAAATAATATCACCATAAACATGGGGGTGCAGCTATCTCTTTAAGACAGAGATTTTATTTCATTTGATGATATGCCCAGAAGTAACATTGCTGGACCATATGGTAGTTTTTTATTGGTAATTATTTTGAAGGATCCCCATCCTGTTTTTCATAGCAGCTCTACCAATTTACAGTCTCACCCAGAGTGCACAAGTTTTCCCTTTTCTCCACATTTTTGCCAGTATTTTTTATTTCTTATGTTTCTGATAGCAGCCACTCCAACAGGTGTGAGGTCATGTCTCATTGCAATTTTAATTTGCATTTTCCTGATGATTGATATTGAGCAACTTTCCATGTTGCTCATTTGTATATCTCCTTTGGAAAAAATTCTATTCAGGCCATTTACGCATTTATAAATTGAGTTATTTAGCTTTTTTTTTATATTGAGTTTTGTGAGCTCCTTATGTACTTTGGATATTACCCTTAGCAGATATATGGTTTGTATATATTTTCTTGCATTCCACAGGTTGCGTTTCATTTTGTTGATAGTTTCTTTTGCTCTGCAGAAGATTTTTAGCTTGGTGCAGTCCCACTTGCTTATTTCTATTGTGTATCCAACAATAAATCCAGAGGATGGATATTCCAGCCTCGCCCCAAGCTCTGGGATTTTCACAATGGTCCTTGCCTATGGACAGTTGTTAGATGGTCTTATGAGGAAGACATGCTGAGAGCAACCTACATCACCATCTTGGTGACATCACCTCCTGCTTTTCCATTTTTACTTTGTCCCTTCATCTACTTTACTGCCTTTCTTTGCTCTTTGCCTCCCCTGAAGTGAGATGTGAATCATTTTTAATAAAGGACCATAGGAAGAAACCATCTCAGCCCCCCTTTCCTCAATGCTGGTTATACATTTGAATTAACCAGGGACATTTTTGGTGAGGAAAAAAGGTGTAGTGAAGGGCTGAGGAGAGTTGTGGGTGAAGCATGGGATCCCCTTGGTAACAATGCTGAGTTGAGAATTCGGAGCATCAAGAATGAGTTTAGCCATAAGCCAGCTCCAGGCTAGCTAGGGCCATCAACCTCTCCTGAATCCCCTTCTTTTAGGCTGGTTAGGAAGGCCACAAAAGGACTGTAAGTGATGGTGGATATTTATGACTTCTTTTGGCCACAAAAAAAGCAAAACCCAAAAAACAAACCCATGAAAGGGAATCATGTCCTCTTTTAGCTCAAAGTGAGCCCTCAATTTAAGCGAGCATATGGTTATTGTGTGGTAGATACTGAGTGAGGCATCTTAGGTCACTTTAAGAAAGCCATTGTTGTCAATTTACACATGAAGTATATGGAACTTACAGAGGTTGAGGACTGTGTTGCTGTTATACCTCATAAGTGGTGAGGCCCAGATTCAAACACAGATCCCTCTGATGATAAATTTATCAGGTGCTTGTGGACTAGAGATGACTGGGAATCATCCTGGCTCCCGTGGGCCTTGATGGGTGACCAATTCTGAGCAGGATGGTGGTGGGTGGGGCGTGGGGGTGTAGTTACCACATTGGGCTCCACCATGAAGCTGAAGGCCACAGACTGATTAGTTATTTCTTGCCACACATCTGCTGGCTGCAATTTCAAGCAAGGGATTTGAATTACTGGTTGAACAGAGATGGAAGGAACTTCTGTAAACTTACTGGCAGGACATGGATCAGCTGTTCTCTTGTTTTGCAATTGCCTTGAACCCCTCATGCTCCCAGAAGGGATGGTCCAGGGGCAAAACTAAGTGAACATGAAGGTACAGATTGGAGGGAAAATGGACCAAGCCAATGGGGAGCTGCCTTCAGATCATTCCTTGAGCTGGCTGCTCATTCCATTCCTTTTCCCCAATAAACCATGATGTGCTCAACAAGCTGCACACATTTTCTGAGGAAATTTGGTGGGCACAGGCTGAGGTGCGAACTGGGCTAGATGTGTCTTCTCTGTGCCCTGGAGATAGGTAGACAGTGAATATGATCTATTAGGGTACTTGCTATATTGTATATTTGTCTCTGTGTTTCTCTTTGTGTGCTCCTTGGGAGCAAAGGGTCTATGTTACATAAGGGAAAAACTACAACAGGGAGACAAATCACTTGGAACAAATATGTTCATCAATTACATTATGATAGAGGTCTACACGAGAGTACAAAAAAAAAAAGGTGACCAGTTCTAAGTGGTACTGGTGAGATGAAAAAGATGCAAAGAGTAGGTGATTTTTGAGATCATTTAAAAAGATAAATAGATGTTGGTTTGCTAGACAGTCATGGGGAGAAGGTATTAGAAGCATTGCAAGTAGAAAAAAAACGTTGAGCAAAGATATATATGATGGTGGCCTGGGACAGCATTATGAATGACAGAGATGTGAAATGTGAGAAATTTGCTGTGACAAGGACATAACCAGGCAGAAATTTGGTGAGAGAAAAATGACCAGAAAAATCTGTATGGCATGCTGAAGAGTTTGAACTTTATCTCCACATCAATGGAGTTCTGTTAGAAGATTTTAAACACAAAAGTGATTTAAAGAGAACTATATTTTTGTTGTTGTCAAGGAAGATCTCAGTTGATGATTTTGTTCACACATGTTTGACAAGGTTAAGATCAGAGTAGACAAAGTGCTTAAGGGAGAGGGAACAGTGGGAGAATGTGGGGAATCCTGAGATCAGAAAACGCTTGGTTCACAGAAGGGAAAAAAAAAAAAAAAAAAAAACCATTCAGAGCAGAGACCACATCTGGAGTTCCACAGAAAACCGAATAGGGTCAAGCTGCAGCAGGGGGCATGGAAGAGAACCTAAAGAGAAAAGATGGTCACTGTGTAGGCACTGGCTGGATGTGTGGGGAAGGGAAGGGGCTCAGTGACTCCCAGTTTAGCTTGGATGACTGGGTGGACAGATATACCACTTATGACAATAAGAGATAGTACAAGCAGATTTGGGAGGAGGGTTGATCAGTGAAATTTTGTACGTTTTGTTTGGAGGTGCTTGTGGAATAGCAGGTCGACGTGGCTAGTAGACAGTATACAATTTCAGAGTGAAGTTTTAAATAGAAATTAAAACATTGGCACCAGCAGCTTATAAACTAGTTGAAGTCCAAGGAATGAATGAGATTACTTCAGGGTAATCTCATTCAATGAGTTGTGAAATAAAAACAGTTCTAAAAATAAAATCCTGGGGTAGAGGGAGGGTGTCAACAGTTAAGAAACAGGTAGGAGAAGAGAAGCCACAGAAGGATGTTCTGAGTTTTTACATTTCTGATTAGGAAGGAGAAAGATAAAGTAGTAAGAAACTAGAGAGATTCAAAACCAAAGTGAAGACTAAAAGAATTTAAAGCTTACAAATCAACAAAGAGGGAGAGATAAAAAATACAGAGGTAAATACTGTATCTGAAAAGAGAAAATGGAATTGGATAAAGAAGAGATGAATGGATTCATCTCACACTGAAGGGCAGATGGCTGGTCCTTCCTATGAAACTGGAGGAAAGGGAGTAAATTGGGGACAGTGTAGTGAGGATTCCAGAATTAATTATAGATTCAAGGATGGGAATTCTCATCTCTGTTAACTTTGATTTTCTTAATAAAGTTAGAGACAAGTTTATGCTGAAAGGGAGAATTGATGGTGGGAAAGGAATAAGAAAGTTGATAAATGGGTAGAACAGAAACTTTGGAAATTGAGGTAAGAACTTGACAACGGATAAGCATAATAATAAGGGGGTTCAAGGGAGACCTGTGGATCTCCCAAATTCCTTCAGAGAAAACATTTTTCAGAAAAAAGATAGAGATTTCCAAAAGTACATAAAATTGGCTGAATAGTGAAACAAAAGTCATGGTTCATTTTAATGGAGTATAAAAATCCACAAAGTTTTTATATGGAAATAAAAAAAAAACAAAGCCAAGTAAACTAAACATTGGGATAAGTTGGGACTGAAATCATTCGTATCCAAAGATCAAAGATGAGAGGAACAGTAGCATGAACCGTGGATACAAAAATCAGTGTTATGGTGCTCCCCTAACCAACAAACAAATGGAAACTGTTCCAAGCCTAAGTGTATTACACTGCAATGCTGGTAGCAAGAGAGGCTTGAAGAGCATAACTTCGAGGTGACACAGATTTTAACAGTGTGCGAGTGCTTAGCAGCTCAGCCGTAAGAGTGGTGTCAGATGGTAGATGGCCAGTCTAACCCAAAGCAGAGGGTTTTTGTGCTTTATGTAGCAGAAGGACGGATCAGAGGGTCCTTCCCTGGAGAAGCAGCTGAGCAGTAAGTGGAAGGCCAGTGTCCAATTAAGAAGAGCATCAGATTAAAATCATCAACCACTTTCCCCAGTAAAACAGACAATATTCTGGTCAGTATAATCAAGACTAAAGGGTATAAATTAAACATCAACCATCAGTTACAAAAAAAACTCTTTGCAATCTAGTGATTAAAATATACTACCTTGATATAACTTAAAATTTCTCTCTGAAGCCAACAGCCAATATAATAATAACAGAAACATTCTTATTAAAAAAAGAGCAAGATAAAGGTGATATCATAATTATTCATTTTACACTATTCTAAAGTTATGGCCAATGAAAAAGGGAAAAGAACTAAGAAATATAGTTATTGGAGAAGAAAGAAAATTATCAGACAATATGATTGCCCAAAATAACTCATGAGAACACATTAAAAATTATTTGAGCTAGTTAGGTTAGAAAGCTGATCAGTTTCAAAATTAATATACAAAAACTTTATGCCAGAAATTGTCAATTAAAAAGCATAATGAAGAAAAGTTCTGTCCACCAGAACAACATAATTTAAAATATCTAGGAATAAATAAAAGTTCTGTATGAACTTTTATAAATAAAATAATATAAAAGCTGCATGAAAAACAATTGGAAAATTTTACTGAAGAACATTAAAAACAATTAAGATGATGCTGCTGTATTCATGAATGGTAAGATATAAAGTAAAAAATATTGAGAGTCCCCAGAGAGATATATTAATTTAATGTGATCTATACACAAATCCCCAATTGTTTTTATGAAAGTAGTTAAAATTATTACAACTTTGCCAATACACATGAGCTTATTCTCATTAAGAGCCAAATAAAAAACCTGGGGGAAAAAAATGAGAGAGAACTTGCACTACTAGAGAGCTAAAAATTATTATAAATGTACATTTGTATATTCATAATTAGATATAGAACCAGAAATAAACTCTATTTATAATTAAGGACTTAGACTGTGATAAATTGATGGATAAAGAATTGATAGCCAGGATACGTGGTTAACTATTAAAGTCTCATCCTCTGCCTGGATTTGCCAGGCTCCTCCTTCATCCTTGAGCCACTGTCCCTCTTCTCCTGACAGCCATGCTTCCCCAGCCTCCAGGAGCCACCACAGTTTCAGCACCCAGGTCTGACCAGCCAAGTCCATGTGGCCTAGACTTCCTTCACACCTGCCTGAAATGTTTGGGGAACACAACTCAGAAGTATAAGCCTTGACCATTAAAAGAGAGAAGACAGAGTTGACAGATCACTTCCTCCCTCCTCATTCCCTGTCTGCTCCATTGGCCTTGCATTGACTTGGTCTGTCACCCTCTGCTGACTTCCTGCATGACTGACAATGGCTGTGTTTTCCTGCAAAGCTATGGCCAGCCCAGTGATGATGCACCACCTTTGATTTTTATCCTCCTGCCCATCCTCGTTTTCCCTTTGTCCTCACTCTTGATGTCCTGGGATCCCTCTCCCCCAAACCTCAATAAGTAAACTTTTCCTTGGGCTCCTCTTTGCAAAGAACTGGAGCTCACACACATTATTGCTTCACACTCCATACTAAAACACATCATAGATGGATTAGAGCATTGAAAAGTAAAAGCAATGCATAAAAGATGAAAAAATATTCATTTTACCTGTCTGTAAACACATATGCTTTTTCTTTTTCTTTTTGCTGCTAGCCTTGGGTTATTAGTACTCCTTCTGTTATCCCCGACACCCTTCCCTTACCATTGTAAGCAGCCCTTCTAGGTTTATCCGATGTGTATGCTGTTGAGGTACAGAAAATATTCCCAACTCAAGAACTGGTTAGATTTGACTGTACAAATTTTGTACTGCTGAAGGTTAAAAATATCACAATCAAAATTAAATAAAACATAACAAAAAAGAAAATATTTACAATGCATTTGACAGATATAGTTTAACATACTATGTTAACTTACTATATAGGTTAACACACTAATAAATTGGTATGGGTTAATATATAAAAAGCACTTATAATTCAATAAAAATAAAATCTTGTTAGATGAAAATAGACTAAGCAATTGAACAATCCACAAAGAAAAAATGCAGGTAGTCGAAACCCATATGAAATAAAATTTCAGTCTTATTGAAGTCGAGATAATACAAACGAAAACAACAATAATTTATTATTTTCTCCTGAACAGATTTACTAAGATTAACTGCAAAGGCAATTCTTCAAATTGGGGAGGGCACGATTATGCTTTCACAAACAACTGGGAGGTCTGTCATTTGGCACACCCTTTTTGGAAATATGTATCAAGAGCTTTAAAACATTTTTTATCCTTTAAACTAATAAATCTGCATATAAATATTATCTTAAGGATGGCCAAGATGGAGGCATAGGTAGACACACTGTGCTTCCTTGCACAACCAAAAGAAGGACACAACAGATTTAAAAACAAAAATAACCAGAACCTCCAGAAAAATCCATCTGTATGGAAGTCCAACAACCAAGGAGTTAAAGAATAAACATTCATTCAGACCAGTAGGAGGGGTGGAGATGGGCAGCTGGATGAAGAGGACTTGCAGCACTGCAGTGGCTGGAGGACCGGACAGTCCCACATTTGCAAGCAGATAAACTAGGAAGAACAACTGGGGAGAAAGACAGACTGTGCAACCCAGGGTTCCAGTGCAGGGAAATAAAGCCTCAAAACCTCTGACTGGAAAAATCCTGTGGGGGTTGAGGCAGTGGGAGAAACTCCTAGCCACACAAGAGAGTTCGTTGGGGAGATCCACAGGGTTCTAGAATGTACACAAACCCACCCACCTGGGAATCAGCACCAGAAGAGCACAATTTGCTTGTGGATGGCCCTGGAAGTGACTGAAAGCTGGCGGAGAGCCAAGAAAGTGGCATTGTTCCCTCTCGGACCCCTCCTTCACATACAGCACCACAATGAAGCCACATGAGTTGCCTCACCCTGGTGAATACCTAAGGCTCCACTTCTTACTTTGTAACAGGCACACTGAGACAAAAAAAAAAAAGGCCCAAATGAAAGAACAGATCAAAACTCCAGAAAAAAACACAACTAAGTGACTAAGAGATAGCCAACCTATCAGATGCACAGTTCAAAACACTGGTAATCAGGATGCTCACATAATTGGTTGAATAAATATAGTCACAAAATAGAGGAAAAAGTGAAACTATAAAAAGTAAAATTAGGAAAATGTACAGGGAACCAACAGTGACAGGAAGGAAACTGGGACTCAAATCAACAGTTTAGAGCAAAAGGAAGAAATAAACATTCAACCAGAACAGGATGAAGAAACAAGAATTCAAAAAAAAAAAAAAAAAAAAATGAGGAGAGGCTTAGAAACCTCCGGGACAACTTTAAACATTCCAACATCTGAATCATAGAGATGCCAAAAGGAGAAGAGGAAGAGTAACAAGTGGAAAACTTATCTGAAAAAATAATAAAAAAGAACATCCCCAATCTGGCAAAGGAAATGGACTTCCAGGAAGTCCAGGAAGCTCAGAGTCCCAAAGAAGTTGGACCCAAGGAGGCACACACCAAGGCATATCATAATTACAGTGCCCAAGATTAAAGAGAAGGAGGGAATCTTAAAAGCAGCAAGAGAAAAGGAGATGGTCACCTACCTACAAAGGAGTTCCCATAAGACTATCAGCTGATTTCTCCAAAGAAAACTTACAAGAAAGAAGAGGCTAAAAGAAGTATTCCAAGTCATGAAAGGCAAGGACCTACATCCAAGATTACTCTATGCAGCAAAGCTATCATTTAGAATATGAGGGCAGATAAAGTGCTTCCTAGATAAGATCAAGTTAAAGGAGTTCATCATCACCAAGCTCTTATTATATGAAATGTTAAAGAGACTTATCCAAGAAAAAGAAGACCAAAATTATGAGCAGTAAAATGACAACAAACTCACAACTATCAACTGAACCTAAAAAAAAAAAAAAAAAAAAAAAAAAAAAAAAAAAAAAAAAAAAAA
>PVKU01001835.1:0-128002 GCA_004027475.1 Anoura caudifer | reverse complement strand
ATAAATAGTAGGTAGAAAATACACAGGGGAAGGTTAAGAGGTTAAGAATAGTATAGGAAATGTAGAAACCAAAGAACTTATGTGTACGACCCATGGACATGAACTAAGTGGGGGTTATGGGGATGGAAGGGTGTGTGAAGGGTGGAGAGGAATAAAGGGGGGGAAATGGGATAACAGTAATAGCATAATCAATAAAATATATTTTTAAAGTTATCTTAAGGAATTAATCAGACATCATCCAAGACTTGTGTCAAAAGAAATTCAAAGCAACATTGTTTATAATAATAACTTGAAACAAGATAAATACCAAAGGGAATAAATAAATAGATTTTTGCATATTAGTGAGATGAGATTCTCTGTAGCTATTTTATATTATGGTTTTAAAATATAAAACATTGTGGGAGAATGTTCTCGACATATACTGGAATATAAAAAAATGCTTATAAATTTTTGTAACAAAAATAAATAAAACCAAAGGACTCACACAATATATGCAACTTTCTTCCATCCTTTCACATCTTCTCCAAGACAAAACTAAACTAATCTTATCAAGAACTGGAAGCACAAACATTAAAAAATTAATGATAAGTCACTTGGTGGTTTAGTTCTAGAATAACTTTTGCTAACTTCATAATCATAAAATATTACTTTAACCTGATTTTTCACCATAGACCTAAATGTAGAAGATGTGACTATAAAACTTCTCAAATAAAACATAGGATAAATCTTTAGTACCTTAAGGCAGGCAAAGATATTTTAAGACACAAAAATCTTTATGCTTTTAAGAGAAACATGTAAAAACTGGACTTTATCAAAATTTAAAACTTTTGCCTCAAATATACCATTAAGAAATGAAAAGAGAGGCATATAAAACACTTGGAATGCATGTATTTAACAAAGAAACTGTGTGTAGAATATATAGAGAACACTTAAAACTCAATAAGAAAACAACCTGATTTTTAAAATAGGCGACAGATTTGGACACGCACTTTACAAAAGAAGCTCTGCAAATGTCCAATAAGCACGTGAAAAGATGGTCAACATCATTAGTTATCAGGGAAATGCAAGTTAAAACCACAATGAGATACCACTACATACTTAACTAGAATGTTTAAAATTTAAAATATTGATAATACTAAATGTTGACAGGGCTGTGAAAAAAGCAGAACTCTCATGTGTTGTTGGGGGAATTTAAATGGTGCCACCACTTTGGAAACTAAGTTTCTTAGAACACACCAACATAAGTGGATCTCAAAGTGATTATGCTAAGTGATAGAACTAGGAAAAAAAGAGCGCATATTGTGTGATTGCATTTAAATAAAATGCAAACTACTGTCTAGCAGCAGAAAGCAGATCAGTTGTTGCCTGCAACCCAGAGCAGAGGGAGGGAAGGCAGATCAAGGGACACAGATAATTTGGGTTTATGGGTTTATGAAAACATTGTCTATCTCGATAGCGCTGGTTGTTTCATGGATACACATATTTGTCATGGATACATAAAACTTATTTAATTGTATACTTTGAATGGATATAATTAATAACATATAAATTATGCATCAATAATGTTAATAAAAATTATTTTCTTCCTATGTTTCTTGCTGGAGAGATCTACCCAATCCTGATAACTCCTGTTTATTGTTTTTTCTTGTATTTAATAGTTTATTTTCAGGATAGACTTAGGGACACAACTATAATTGCTTCTCTGTGTGTGAAAGAGAGAGGAGAGAGAGAAGAACAATGAGAAAGAATTCATTGAAAATTCCAAAATGCTGGGGAAATGTTGGTGGAGAGAAAGTTCCAGAGGCATGGATTCCAGAATCCAGATGGATATATGGAATCAGGAGAGGAGTGAGGACAAAACATTGGGAAATTCAAAGTGGACACAAGAGTGTCTGAGTAGCTATGCCTAATTTCCTCAAATGTCCTGCAAACATAGGTGAGGAGAATGAGGTGTTCCTAGGAGTCAACAAGAAACCCAAATAATTGGATCCAAATAAAGGACCCAATTAACACAGGGGAGCAGTAGGGATGAGCAGAAAATTCTGGACCAAGAGAAACCCTGTCGGTGCTCTCAGTGGGTTCTCAGACCTCACCTTCCCCATGATGGGACTGATGGGCACGCTGCTGGCTACTGAGTACCACCCCCACCTCAGGTCCTCATCCAAACCTCACACATGTTTGGCAACCGTCTAGATTTTCAACATGGAGAAACTAGGAAATGGAGATCTTCAGGCCCTGATTATTGACAGATCTTTGCCTGGTTTTCATAAGCATCAATGAATCTGACCTCTCTCCAGCTGATGGAGGCATGATACTCCAGATGTAGATCCCTCTCCAAGAAGCAGCATCCACAGCCTTCCCTCACTAAAAGGATTCTACCATTTTGCGTATCATATATCCATTAAAGATCCTTTGCTTTCTGCTTGCATGGGGAAAATGTGATCCTGTGAAGGAGAATCCTATGTGCCTACTAAGTGGGTTGTGATGTTGTGACTGAGAAGATGTATGCCAAATAAATTGTATTATAATGCCTTTGGTCTGTATCGTCAGTCTTAGGTAATTGCACTGCAGCAGATGCGACTCCCTTCCAGAGGCAGTTGTTAGAATGCATGACACAATGATGCCGCGATTATGCTTCCCTAGCCCTCCCTGGAGGGCAGGAGGTACACACTCGCTGGCTCCCGTACCTGCTGTAAAATGATACATCAACACAGCATTTGGGGGTGAGGCATCAATTTTGAAATATATTGTCAAAAATAACATCCAATGAAAACAAACACTTGGCTCCTTGTACCCCCCTATAAACAGGGCAATGAATAGGTTATAAACAGGGTGCACTTTGGCTATTTTAATTTGGGATTTTAGGATTTTAAATTATTATATGAGTATTGAAGCTACAGAAAGCTTCTTTTTCACATCTTAGTTTTACTTCTATTTTCTAAAACTAGGTAGAAAATTTACATGTGATATTGCTAAATGATTCTTTCCATATATTAGTAACTGATCTCTCTATGAGATTAGTTGTGCACTTCATTAACTTCTTTATCAGTTTAGCAAAGAAGAGCACACTGACTATTTATTTTGGTCATGGTGGCAGAACTAAAAAGAAAATACAGTTTCAGGAAAGAATAATTATAGCAAGCTAATTAATTAAAGTCTGCTTATATTTTTATTTCCAATACATTTGTTTGTTTCAACTAAAGTATTCTATTTTTAATTATATTTTATTGATTATGCTATTACAGTTGTCTCATTTCTCCCCCATCATTCCCCTCCACCCTGCACACCCCCTCCCACTCACATTCCCCCCTTTAGTTCATGTCCATGTGTCATAAGTTCTTTAGCTTCTACTTTTCCCACACTATTCTTGCTCTCCCCTTGTCTATTTTGTACCCACTGTCTATGCTACTCATTCTCTGTACCTTTTCCCCCTCTCTCCTCCTCCCACTCCCCTGTTGCTAACCCTCCATGTGATCTCCATTTCTGTGTTTCTGTTCCTGTTCTACTTGTTTGCTTAGTTTGCTTTTTGCTTTTGTTTGAGGTGTGGTTGTTAATATCTGTGAGTTTGCTGTCTTTTAACTGTCATATTTTTTATCTTCTTTTTCTTAGATAATTCCCTTTAACATTTCATATAATAAGGGCTTGGTGATGATGAACTCCTTTAACTTGACCTTATCTGAGAAGCACTTTATCTTCCCTTCCATTCTAAATGACAGCTTCTATGGATAGAGCAATCTTGTATGTCGGTCCTTGCCTTTCATGACTTGGAATACTTCTTTCCATCCCCTTCTTGCCTATAAGGTCTCTTTTGAGAAATTAGGTGACAGTCTGATGGGAACTCCTCTGTAGGTGACTGTCCCCTTATCCCTTGCTGCTTCTAGAATTCTCTCTTTCATTTTAATCTTGGCTAATGTAATTATGATGTGCCTTGGTGTGTTCCTCCTTGGGTCCAACTTCTTTAGGACTCTCTGAGCTTCCTGGACTTCCTGGAAGTCTATTTGCTTTGTCATATTGGGGAAGTTTTCCTTTATTATTTGTTCAAATAAGTTTTCCACTTGTTGCTTCCTCTTCCCCTTCTGGTACCACTATAATTCGGATGTTGGGATGTTTAAAGATATCCTGGAGGTTCCTAAGCCTCTCCTCATTTTTTTGAATTCTTGTTTCTTCATTCTTTTCTGTTTGGTTGTTTCTTTCTTCCTTCTGGTCCACTCCCTTGATTTGAGTCCCAGTTTTCCTCCCATCACTATTGGTTCCCTGTGTGTTTTTCTTCATTTCACTTATTGTAGCCTTCATTTGTTCATCTAATTTGTGTCTAAAATCAACCAATTCTGTGAGCTTCCTAACCACCAGTGCTTTGAACTATGTATCTGATAGGTTGGCTATCTCTTGGTGGCTTAGATGAATTAGCTCTGGAGCTTTGATTTGCTCTCCCGTTTGAGCCATTTTGGCTTTGGTTTTTTTATTGTTGGTGGTCTGGTTTCAGCTGTTACGTAGTGAGGGGCGGAGCCTTAGGTGTTCACCAGGGCAGGGCAACCCAGTAGTTAGCTTGTGACGCTGTATGTGGAGGTGGGGTCCGAGAGGGAACAATGGTGCTTGCTCCGCTCTCTCTCGGATTCCAGTCCCTTCCGCCACTTTCCCCAAGCAAACTGGGCCCTTCCGGTGCTGATCTCCATGTGGGCAGGCCTGTGCATGTTCTAGGACCCTGTGGGTCTCTCCAACAAACTCTCGCGTGAGGCTAGGATTCTCTCCCGGCACCTCAACTCCCACAAGTGTTTTCAATCAGTGCTTTTAGATTTTATTTCTGGGCGCTGGGGCCCTGCATTGTGCAGTCTGTCTTGCTGCCAGTTTTCACCTGGTTTATCAGTCTGGGTGAATCATTGTCGGACTTCTGTACAATTCAGTTTTCTATCTGTTCTGGTTGGGGGTTTTTTGGTTCTATATTTTCATTGTCCTTAATCTTGGTTGTGAGAGGAGGCACAGTGCATCCACCTATGCCTCCATCTTGGCCGGAAGTTCCTTAAAGTATTCCATTTTTATTGAAGATATTAGGGCCCGCACAAGGGTAGTGAAGCAATCAATTATAGACACAATTTGGAGGAAGTGTGGGGTCCTGGAGAGTTGGCTGTGCTCTATCCTTTTTAATTTCTCCTTAGTTAAGAATAAGATTAAAAATTCCAAAATACTAGGGATTACCAGGTGGAGAGAAAGGATCCAGCACACACAGGGAGAAATTGGACTAGGAATGCTCTGTTCTGAGGGTTGTTTGTGCATTACATTTAATCCTCACAACAACTCTATAAAGTAGGTATTATTATTGTCCCTATTTTTCAGATGAGAAAACTGAGGCACAAAGGGATGAAGTAATACATGCATATTCACAGAGCTAGTAAGTGAGGGAACAAGGATTTTCATACCTGTCATGTAGGCTTAAATTCTTGTAGGTATATAGGTATATATTATATTTATGTAATGTGTTATATCAAAAGTAACTGGTATGGCATCCTTTATATAACAGATCTTTAATAGGTGCCAAAAATATTAGATAGCATTGATCTTTTTGGGTTTCATAGTAAGACAAAGTCAGTTGTTGTCTATAGATGTTAAGGTCTCAAATCAATAGCAAATAATAATACAAACACAGAGTAAGCAGGAAACTAACAAACATGTTTTCTGTTTTTTCCTGCTATAGTCAGTGTGGTTGGTATAGGACTCTTCTCTGCAAACCACAGTTACATCCACATGTGGTGGTGAGGGCTGTGCTGGTGAGGTGGGCAGGGAGAGGAGACAGCTGTCGTTGATCAAGTCAAGATGGAAACTTCGTTCTTTGGTTTGCCCTCACAATTTAAAAACAACCAGTAAAATCAATAATTTGGAGAAGTGTCAAGATTTAAACTTGTTAGAAAAAAACAACCACATCACTTTTCTGATGGCTTCCAATCAATGCTTGCAGTATTAGGAGACAAACTGGTTATTATTTTCTTGTAGACCCTAACTAAGGTCCCAGCTATTTTCTTAAAGGAATTTAATATAAGGACCAACTCTAAGGCTTGGCCCATTCATTTTCTGGTTTTAGGAGGAAGAGTGGGGTGGTAGAGGGCAGTGTTATGTGATGGTGGGTAAGAGGCTCACCTAACCTCATAGTTTTTCCTTTCTTCAAGGTCCATCTTGCTGGACTAATCTCTAAAGAACGATACTTGTGGTGTATTTGCTTAGAACATCTAGTAAATTTATGTCCTTCCTCCATTCACATAATATTGAGAAATATTTTAGCCATTCTCTTATTTGAATTTGATACCTCATATACCATCATCACATCAAGAAATTCTGTGGTATTAAGTGGATGAATTTTTTTTCTTTTTAATGTTTTTGTCTTTTGCTTGTAACTTTAGAAAGACCGTATCAGGGCTTACATAGTTAATAAAAGCAAACTAAAGCAAATAATCACCTTGTAGTACTTCTTGCAGCATATTCTAATTTTTTAATGGAGAAAATGCATTCTTAAATTAAATATGCATAATAAGAAATCCTAATAATAAGAATAAAGTGGAATATGGGAGAATGAATCTAGTGTTATAAGCAAAATGCATTTGATTTGCTAAGGATAAAAGCTGGCTTGAATCAGTAAGAATCAGTACAAAAAAAGGAAAAGCCTCATAATGTTCATAAATTATCCATAATTGTATGGATTTTAAATATAAAAGTTGGCAGTGGAAAAAGCTAAAAGCCATTAGGAGAGATACTATTGTGCAACGCACTAGGAACAGCAAGTCACAATCTTATGAAAAAAAATCCCTAGCTAGAGTTTTCTAAAATTTTGATAACCATACTTGAAACTTATCTTGATGTTTACTACAATGCACACATTGTTCAGCATGCCATGGCCTGATGCATATATGAATCATATTTGAAAAGAGCTACTAATTAACATGAATAGTCTTCTTCCATGAAGGTCGTTTATTGCAAAGTTCTTTCCCCACCCCGCCCTTTTTTTCCAGCTGAATATTGCTAAAGGAGACCTCAACAACAGCCATTAGTTTAAGAGACTAGTCTGCTTTCTCCCTGACATTGGGTCATAGTTTTAAGAGTGTTTTTCTCCTGCCAAGAAGCCACAAAAATAATATTTAGAAGCGAGAGAAAAGAGAAAATAACCGTTCTCTTATTGAGCAGTCTGTCCACTTGTTGTATTTATTCTGTCATCAACTTCTTTCACTCCTCAATGTCTTGTGATAGTATTTAAGAATTATTTAGCTGAATTGTTAGACTTTATTTCAAATGGAAATGATCAGGACTTTTCCATTGAAAACTGGGCTGGCCAATACTTTTCTGGGGTTCATTGAGATGGTCCCTGAAATGTTTTCCAGGTAAGTACAACAGCAACATACGGTCTCAGACTTTTAGAGACAGGGAAGTCTGAGGTCAAGGTCCAGCAGAGCTTGGTTTCTGGTGAGGGCTCTCCTCCTGGCTTGCAGAAGGTGTTTTTGTTTTTGTTTTTGTTTTCTGTGTCCTCACATGGCCTTTCTTGAGTGCATGTGTGTGGAAGAAGAGACCCCATCCTTATGGTCTCATTCGATCTTAATTACCTCCTAAAGGCCCAGTCTTCAAAGACAGCCGGTCACATTATGGGGCTAGGGCTTCCACACAGAATGCCAGGTGGGCGGCAGCGTTATAGTTCAGTCCACAGCAACCAGATGCTCTGTTTTGTATTGAAGGTATTTCTCTCCTGGGTGTTCTCCTGGAGACTGCAATGTTGTAGGGGGTATTAGGCAAGTGCACAAGTGTCTGTAACATGAGGCAGAATGTGGTCAACGCTAAAAGCAAGGGTCTACAGGACTGCAAGGGATGGAGCAGTCACATCCAGCTGAAAGATCGGGAGAGCCCCCTGAAGAACCCCTGGCATTGGGCATTGAAGGGGGTAGAATCCAGGTGAGTGACAGGGTGGAGAGGATCTGCAGTGGAAAGACTGGCATAAGAAAAGCAGTGAGGGAAGACCATGGGGATGAAATGGTCGAGGGGTGGGGGGGACGCTCGTCCAGGCTGTCTGGAGCTCTCTGATGCACAGCAGCGATTGCACCGATTGTACCGAGGAGAGAGAACAGAGGGACGGCGACTTCGCCTGGCTTTATGGGAAGGCATTGGTGAGGCGCTGCACACTTCCAGGGAGGCACTGGTTATTTTACAAACCTTCTTTCACTACTACTGAACACACTGCCTCAAAACATGTTTACTGGAAAAGTCTGATTTTATCATTAGGAAACCGATCCTTCAAAATTGGACTGTTCCCTGTCCAAATGGAACCTAGCCCTGATACAGAAACAGGTCCACGAGGGGTACACCAGGTGGGGGGTTGGGAAGGCACTGGCGGTCGGGGGGAGGGCGTGGGGGACGCAGGAAAGGAAGTGAAGAAGCTCCAAATGAAGGCGGTTCTGCAGATGAAGAGCAACAAGGATGTGGTGGTGGTGTTTTCCTGTTTGGGAAGTTTAATTCTTCACGGTTTGCTTGGCTGTCAGAACGCTTCACGTTTTTATTTGCGAACATACCTGGTGATCATCCTTAAGACAAAAAAATCTGACGGCAGGTCCCTGGATGCCCTTGTTCGGAGCAGATGTTGCAATCAGAGCGGGGCTTTCTATGCTCACCTGTGAGATGTTGTAAATTGCACCGAGAAGCACCTCTCGCCTACACTCTCCGTGTCTCATGAACAACTTACTAAGGGAGTGCTGGAGGAAAGAAGTCGGAATAGATACACTTAGCAGATTTGAAGATCCCTAAGATAGAGCCATCGTCGGCATTGATGCGATTACCTACAGTTCATGTGACAGTCAAAATATACAAACTCAACAGGGCAATCAGAGAGAGATGCACACATTTGTTTCATCGACATGGAACAGCTGTGTGGACGTAGCACGTTCAGAAAAATTGAAACATTTCTTTTTGTTGGGGGACCATAGAATGGTGATAGAAGAAGCAGACGGGGGCAGCCCAAAGCCAATGTCTTCACTTAAAAAATAGTAGGGCTCTACGGATTATGGATTCAGAGCTGAGAAAAGACAATTTTCCCTTAGTTGGAAGTGAATTTTTCTTGTCCCACTTCTCCTGAAGGCATGACCTTCTCTTGCATCCCTGACGTGGGGCCGTCTCGGCTCTCCTTGAACTCTTGCGCAGGCTGAAGTTTGTCCATTCCAACTTGTTGTTTGGGCTCGTCGGACATGACCTCAGTCTGCATGGCAGGGTGAAATTGGATGAACAGCCACGCCGACTCCAGGGACAGTGCTGCATGCCAACATCTGTTTCTTGAATTTGGCCATGGTAGGCCTAGGGGAACAGGGAATTTCGATTGATGAAATAAGATTGAGAAGGTGCTACCTCACTCTTTTTTCTTTTTTCTGTCTCAGAGAGTATACAGCCTGTCTCCTTCCAGCATCACCACGGGAGGAAGACCTGTCCAAGTTTCCTCTGATACTGGGTTTATGCCCAATTCTGGTTTAGTTGAGATCACATTTGATAGTTCCTGGACTACAGATGTAACCTGCTTGGAAAGAAACTCCACGCAAGCATACAAAAATATTAACTTAGAGTAGAGATGAGTAGAACAATCAACAACTATTTTTTAAGCACTTCCCGTGTGCCCAGCATTGGGCAGCATACTAAAGTGTATGCAGAAGTGTGGAGAAATAAATTCTTGCACATAAGAAGCTTCAAGTTTTAATAGGAAATTGAAGTGATGAAGAACAGTAAAAGACCACCTATGATTTGGTACTGGATTGAGGGGGGAAATGTTAGTAGTTGTAGTTATTTGTAATAGGAGAAGACAGAGTGGACTACTGAGCTGGAGAAGGCTTTCAAAAGCAAGTTTGAATTAGGTGGCCTCTAAGTCGCTTAGAAACGCTGAGCAGGCGGAGCTTCGGCAGGAGCATGTCCACCGGGGCATGTTGTGCACACCAGCAACCACACTTAGTGTGTCGATTGATTGTCCCCTTGATCAGAGCTAATTGTATGGGGTGTCGTTACCCCCATTTACCAAAGGGGAGATGAGACTTGGTAACAGGCAAGTAACCACCACCATCATTTAGCACTGACTATGTTCCAGGAACTGTTCTGAGCACTTTGCATATTTTAAATTATTCAAGCCTTCTAACAGTCCCACCAGGCAGGCACTATTCTTGTACCCCCTTTAGGCATGAGGAATCTGAAGCACAGAGGAGAAGCCCAGGGTTACCAGGCAGCAAGTGGCTGACCTGGGATGAAGCCCAAACCTCCCTAGTTCTAAAGCACACACTCTAAGATACTGAAATGTATGAGAAGATTGGAAATGTGGTGAGTGAAATAACATTGACCTTGCAGGAAGGAGGAAGTCTCAAGGTGAGGGAGAGTGAGAGAGAGGTGAGGTGCATGAGAGAGGTGAGGCAAGGTAGACAGGCATTATTCTCATTCTCAAACAATTTTTTGTTTTAACTTATGAGAGCCCGTGATACATTTGAAATGAGATTGTGAACACCACAATTCAGGGTAGGCAAACCGTTTCAGGACACCACCGTGACATAAAATATGTTGCAAGCCCCTTCAGTCCAGATGGAAATTCACCGGCATATTGGTCTCAAGATTTCTCAGCAATTCCAGCCTGATCCCAGGGCCAGGGCCACAGGAGAAGAAAAATACAAAAGACCAGTGCCTCCCCACATCTGTGCATTTTCTCTTAAGAATTACTTGTTATTAATTTTAAAACACTATTTAGGTCTCTATATTTACCTCCTAAACAGTCTTGGGTCCCTGGATTCAGTGAAGGTGTATGATTATGTGGGTCATCTTTGCATCTTTTGGTAGAACAACCAACCGACCTAATTGGAAAAAATATATGACATCAGGTTGGTGCTCAGAGCAGTCTATGTGAGGAGAGAAAGTGGTCCGATCAGAGAGGATCGAGGCTAGTTTTTCTTTATCAAAATGCCTTCCTCTTATAGATACCGCATTATTAAAATTTCATTAGTAATGATTCATTTCTTTGGGCTTCTTTCCGTGAGCAAGCCAACAAATTTCTCAATAGAAAAAGTATCTAATTCAGTGGTTTTAAACACAAAGTCGTAAACAGGAGAATTTATTTTTCTCAAACAAATTCCAAATTATAATCTCAAGATGGAAGATAAAAGATGAGCTAGTCTGAAGAAATCAGGTGCCAGTAGGGCAGGGGGAGTTCCTCCTGCCGACTTAGCCTTTTCTTTGTTCTTCATACACAGCCCTTGAAGCACCCCACAGGAATTTTGGGGCTAATGTAAAATCTTTCCTGCATCTCAGGATGCAGGTAACAGAATACTTGACTAACCACTGGCTTAAGCAAATAGGGTTTCATTTTTCTCGTAGTAGAAGTCTGGTGTGCTGCCAGTTCAATGACTCAGAGATCTAGGAACCAATGTCACTGTGATTTTCTTGCTTTTTGCCTCATGATCTAAATAAGGCTGCTTCAGCTCCAGACATCACAGTTTTGGTCAGGGCAAGAAGATGGAAGGGCAGTGCCAGCCATATCTATTCCCTAAAATCAAGAATATAAAAGCTTTCCTGGAAACTTCCAGAAGGCATCTGTTTAGGTCTTGTGGGCCTGAAATATTTTACATGGTTACCCCAAGCTGCAAAGCTACATTGCCACTCCAAAGAATATTGGAGTTCTTTCTTTTCTCAAGAAAGAATAGACGTACAGCTATTGGATAGATAACTGTGAGAGCCATAGCTTCGCTGTCCTCTTCATGTGCTTCATGAAGGAACATTTGACATTCTAAAGTTGTCAATAGATATTCCATAAAAATGAACTTATGCTGGGGAACTAGTGACTTCCCTTTTGATGGGAGCCAGGGAGTATAGGTTCCTGTGGGCCACTGATGGAGTAAGGATGCTGAAAGGGGACAAGGGTGTAAAGAAAATGATAGGAAAGCAATGAAGATAGATCACTGGCAATTCCTGGGGTACTCCATGCAATTTCTACTGAGTGTAATTTATCTAGTGGTATATCAGATATTCTTGGATAATAAGCCTAATATGATGAAGCTTCTTAAAAATTAGCATTTTTTAATAAAAATTGTAAATAAATAGTGTGGCTTGTTTCACCAAATACATTTGCCTGATTATCCAGAAAACCAATTGTTGGGGCAAAACTGAACATATTAGATATGTGGTAGAATTGAGGTGAAAGTTGACTCAGTGAAACACATTTAAACACACACACACACACACACACACACACACGGCCATAAAGATAAAAACCAGTGCAGGGTGTCTGCTCTGTTAAAGCCTTTCTGCTGAAAAGTGAATTTTGCTCTCATGTCTCTCCTTCCTGTTAAACAAATAACCAGGGGACTGTGTATCATATCTGTCGTTGGGTATAATTATAAAACATTTTCAGTGGAGAGCATGAATGAACAGGGACTTGTCCTGAAAAACAGAACAAAAAGAAATTATTAATCATGTTTTCCTTTGTCTATTTACTGTTTTGCTTCTGAAAGGAGTATTAGTCCACTAAGAGCTGCATAATTAGCAGATATGCCAGATGGATAATCAATGGGATTTTAAATTTTTATAGAGAGTGGAGTTGTAGCTGGGTTTTTTTTAGAAAGTACTTTAGTTCTGTGCACTTTAAAACAAATACCTTGCTTTAGAAGGTCACTGTCTTCCATGCAATGATGTTGAGTATGTTCTAAATCCCCCTTCTGCCGTTTAGAACAACGGGCCTGGTGGATCAGAAGAGGTAAGGGTCCTGCCACAGGGATGGGAAAAGCTCACCCAGAGATGGGAGCCCACGCTCCCTGCGAGGAATGGCTGAGAGCTTTATTTAATCATAATCCTCATCATATTTTAAAAAGCATAAATTCCACTTCCCTGCCCTTGTTGCCCAATCAGTTGAGGTGTATTTGTTCCCTCCATTCTTGGACTAGAAGGGAATCTAAAAGAAGTGCTTTCTCACATTTAAATCTCATGTTTAAGCAAAGTGAGTGGGCTCTGCCACCAAATGGCTGCTCCTGGGCCAGTAAGATGGGCTTGGGGATGAGACCACCTTAGATAGAGGACAAGGAAGGAGAAGACTCCACCCCCTGACCCACAACACACACAATGGCAGCGCTTTTAAAACTGTGAGTCCTTTCATAATTCCTACTCCTATACATGGTTCATGGACAACAGAAGTTGAAAAATTGGGCTGCAGGGTTAAGTGTTAGCTTACAACCTCAGCTGGAAGGAGAAGCAGGGGGGTAGGGAAATGGTCAGGGGATGACAAGTCTCTGGGCTCCTCACGTCCTTGGAAATACATACCACGGCACCATAGTGAGTAACACCTTTAACTGCGGGTGGGTGCCTTCATTATATTTTCATAGATATTCTTCCACACAAGTTGAGAAAATTTTTATCATATTACTCATCCAAAAAAATGGAATTTGAGGTTGCATTATATTTATAAAATAATTTGGGGCAGAAAATTGACATCTCAACTTTGTTGAATCTGCCAATCCAAGTGTTTGGGGTGGGGACTGTCTACAATGAATTCTAGGTTTGTTTGTTTTTTTCTATATCCCTTAGCTCTGTTTATCCTTTTTTTTTTTTTTTTTTTTTAAGAAAGCTTTGTATTTTTTTTCTCTCTTGTTGACTTTCACATGTCTGGTGTGTTTTGGTTCTGTTATTCTATTTGCTTCTGTGTTCTTGCTCGTTTGACCCTAAGTTGTTAACCACGCTTCCATGTAAATTAACTTTATGTTTATAAAGGCCCCAGAGTCTCCTCTGAAAGAGAAAATTTGTATTTGAATGAGTGTGGAAATCTTCGAGCCAAGAGATGGAGGATGGAGGATGGAATACAGGCAAAGAGAAGATCATCCAAACAGCATGGCAGGCTGTTACCTCAGGACCTCATCAGTGGTTGAGTCTATTAGAAGCCAAGTAAATGTTAGTCCAGAAAATGCAGTAATTTGAGGAGGGTTTGAGCAGGAATCATCTGAAATGATCTTCACTTCCCTGGGAGGGAGAAGGAAGATGTAACACCTGGCTCACTGGAGACTGTACAGGAACTCCATGCTCTGGGTACCAACGGCTATCCAAGGCGTGCAATTTTCTGGCCTGGCCCACAGGTATCACTGCTTGAAGTTCATTTCAAGACCATTGCCATGAAGATGTGATTACATACCCAGTGCCTTGAGTTGCCAATTAAGGATTAAGTATTTGGTGGGAAAGTGGGGGCCGGCCATGACTCCATCACAGAGGGGAGAAGTGGTCATGACGTGGCCATTCCAGGCCACAGTTTTCCCTCTGGGGGCTGTGAATCTAACACACAGCTCCAGACTGAGTTGTGTAGTCTCCCCCGTTCTCCTCAGGTCCTCCCTGAAGCTTGTCCAAAGACGGTAGGAGAGCTGTTCCAGCCTGCTCCCCTACTTGGAGTTCTCATTACCTGTCTGCCAGGCAGGAGCCAGGGTAGGCATTCCCAGGAAGGGGAGTTCTACAGAAGACCTGACTTTGTGGTGGCCTCCGCCTTGTCATTACAGGCCAGGTTTCTGGGCTAATTTTCCACTAGACGATGGGTTCCTTTGCAAACCTAACTGCAGAATCACTCTAATTCAAATAATTGTACCCTGGGACCCCTGATTTTTATCTGGGGTTGGGTTTTCAAACGTTTCCTTTGTGTGGTGATGTGAGCGTGCCCCCAAAATTCTTTGATAGGTAGTCACCACAAAGCCTTCCCTACTACACCAGCCACACTGTGTTGAGGTGGCTCAGAAGATTCATTCCTCTGAAATATATATTTATAAGGCACGCGGTCTGCCCACAAGGAAGAGTAAAACTTTATTGTGATGTATTAAAATCTTTGTTGAGTACCCGCCATTTTGAAATCCCCCTTCTCCTCTGGCCCTTGCCCCCAACCCCAATGACCATAGGCCCTCCTGGGTGACATACCAGTTAAACCTGTCCTGTGACAGCGACCTTTCCAGTCACTGTCTACCTAACCCTAACCGTATTGTGTACTACCACAGCGGGCTATCAAAATAGCTGATGTTCTGAACAACTCACACTAAGATATAAATCAATGTCTGGTTATAAATGTGTGTGGTGTCTCTCCAATATGGCATACCTGGAATTTTGTTAAGCCTTCCAAGCCTTAATTAAGGAGAGTATCAAAATATGGGATTTCAGCTGCTAAGAGAGGGCCGCTGTCGGTAGTCTAGGACAGCGCTTACCTGCAATTAGATATGCGTGTCTTACCATTTTTATTTGTAAGTCATCCAAACCCTTTGAAAAAGTTGAACTGTCCAGGGCGTTCATGAACTGTCTTTGGCAAAGCTTCTAAAGGGTGATAGAGGAACTTTTGTGCAAAGTCGGTGAGGATGGACTTGAGGGAAACTTGCTAATGAGACAGCGTCTGCACAGAGCGCTGTGCGGCTGTGCTGTTTACCTCTCACACCTGGGCCATGCTCACATGGCCCCAAAGCAGAGAAGGAGGATTATAATCCTTATTGGCTTTGACTCTACAACAGGGCCAGATAAAGAGGATCTCTAAGTCTGCACGTATTACGCTAATTGTGTCTGTTGCTAATTTCAGGTTGTACTGTCTCTTATAGGAATTTTGCATTTGACCTGCCATAATGTCTAAGGAAAGAAGGAAGGTCCACAAGGGTTAGTTTCACTGATAATTTCCAAGCAATTCAACTAACAGCATCCTAGTCCACTTTTTAGCGAATGAGGTTATATTAAGTTAAACCACATGAAATTTCTGTTTTGGTAGGTCAGAAAGAGTTGAATATCAGCAGTTTCACATTATCCTAACCTGTTGTGGCACACCCTGAGGGTAATATGAAGCATCCCACCACGCATGAATCCTGTTGAGCCAGGAGAAGTCATTCAGTTACAATTCATGCATATTTGCTGTGTAAAATAGAATAGTGTTAAAGAAATGAATATTACTGTTATTCTAATTATGTAATGAGTTTTTAAGTCTCTCTTTAAACCATGGCTCAAGTTTTTATTTAGCCTTGCTCTTTAATAATTAGAACTCAGAGCTGCCATTACAATATGCTGATGGCAACATAGACCGTGAGCAGAGGAGTATCCAGGGTGGGGACTTGCCAATCTGGGGGAAGTCTTCAGCCCAAGTAGGTACGAAGAGGACAATTCAGTGGTCTAGAAACACTGAATGGGTAGAAGAATCTTTGCCCTGATTCTCAATAATGTTGGCCCCAAGGTATCTGATCAGTAGCTTGGCATTAGGTGTAGGTCAAACCCTGAGTTAAGTGAGTTTTGGCTCTCATTCAGAAACCTTCCCAAGGGTAGGTGGCTAGTGTATGTGGTTAGATCCGGGGTTAGAGGGAAGAGATATAAGTCCACACCAGAGACAGGTTAGCGCTAGGTGGGGCCTTGTGCCCTCGTCAGAGGGTTGGGTTGAGGATATGGCTTCTGGTCCTAGAACTGGAATTCTTGGCAGTGTAAACAAGTAGAATTAAGGTTTCTTCCGCCTAAGGTTGAAGTGCCTAGGCAGCTCCCCAATCCCAAGGTGAAGCCAGCGCAGTAAGCAGACTCAGCCAGAACATCACAGCTCTACTAGCACCAGAATCTTCTTTAGTAGATTTGGGGCCCAGATAAATTTTGGTTGATAAAGAGATCTGGAGGTGAGAGCAGGCACCAAGTAGATGGGTCTGACTCACAAGACTCAGAGCCTAAGGGAGTCGAGCAAGTTCAAATCTACTGGACAGAGACGATTGCTTCCTGCCATTCAGGAGCAGGTAGGCTGGAACCTGTGTGCGGAGACCATCAGCAGATCTGGTTGTGAGGAGGTGGGAATGAAAGATACGGAGGAACCCAAGTAAGACTGACACCCTTGGCTCCTACTCATACTAAGACTCAGTTTTGAGCTGCACTTTGTCAACTTTTTATTGTGTATCTACCATGTTCCAAATGCAAAATTAGGTTTTTAATACCTTTAGTTCTTATAAAAATGTCATGAGCAGAGTTTATGATTTCAATCTTAGAGATGAGAAAACAGAGAATATAATAGTTTATCAAGATAAATCATTGGGATAATTACTTTTGTTGGGATAATTATTGGAACACAAACCCAAGTCTTTGTGCTTCCACAGGAGAAAGTGGGCTCGTTTCCCGTTGCTACTCCAACAAATCACCGCACGCACAGTGGCTTAAAGCAACCCACGCTTATTCTCTCACGGCTCTCCCTCTGGGGCAGGAGTCCGGCACCAAGGTGTTGGCAGAGCTGGCGCCTTCTGAAGACTTAAGGCCTTTTACAGCTGCAAGAGGCCAATTGCACTCCCTGGTTGGGGCCCCTCCTTGCATCACCATGGCCTCCCACTTCAGTCTTCACTTCTCCTACTGAGTCTAATCCTTCTGCCTCCATCTTAGGAGGACTCTTGGGATTGGATTGGGCCCAGCTAGATACCTTCCTGTCTTCAGATCCTTAACTTACTGCATCTTCATATTCCCTTTCTCCATGTAAGATAACATGGTCACAAATTCTGGGGGCTTGGAGCTAGACATTTTGGGGGGTATTTTTTTGCTTGCTACAGGGAGGAATGGAAGGAAGTGCTTTGAGTGAGGGAAGGTGAAAGTGGCAGGCAGAAGGGAAAGTTTGAACTTTCATTGAGACTAGTAGGGGGCAGGGACAGGAAGCAGAGACAGGAGTCCCTCAGCCTGCAGGAACTTTGGTGGAGGGTGGCGGCAGCAGGCCGGTCCTCAGTGGGGAAGGGCCTCTGGCAGAGGGCTCTCCCAGCTGCCTGGGGCAGCAGGGACCACAGACAGATGGCAGGACCAGCTTCAGCAGCAGCATCTTAAAACTAAAAAAAAAAAAAAAAGCCATCAAGGTGCTGACCATATCATGCAGGAAACATAAGCCAGCATTCTTACATGATCTTCTAGAGGAGGGAAGAGTTCCCCTGAATGACTGAGATTGAATATCCGATTGAGCTAACCATTGGGGACTGAAACAAGATTAAATATCAGTTGGAGAGTTTTTAAGGAAATGTGACATTGGACCTTAGTATCATGGTTTAAAACTCACACCTCCTGGAGTTATAAACTTCTGCCATGGCCACAGGAGGTGGAGGGGCAGGTGAGGACAGAGAACGGAGCTTTCTGCCAGCATGCTCCAAGCAATCTCCAGGGGTGTGAGTAAAGGTAAAGGACGCCTCACTTCCAAATGCTCCTTACTCAGGGACCAAACCTAAACCACCCGTCCTGCTGGTTAGTCAGGCTCTTCGGACGCCAGGCAGATATTGTCTGAATAACAATAACCATATTCATAAGTGTATCCAGCAGGGGGGATAAAAAGGTGGTAGGGTATTCCCAAGAGGAAAATTAATTTCTTTTTATAATCTGCCATAGTTTATTTCACATATTCACGACCCGCCCAGTATGGTTTTTTCTTTATGACGAGCCATAAAAATGACAAAGTACATTAGCCAAGTTTTTTGTTCCTGCTAAAATGACCGTATTCAAAAATAATAACAGAGACTTGTATCAGCGATGCAAAAGATGCATGAAGTAAATGGGGCTTAATTTGTACACAAACTGTCAAGGCAGTTTTCCTCACGGCCTCCATCTTCTGAATTCATTAGTCTCTAATTACGGCCAGTGGGGACCAGCAGTTAGAAGGTTAAAGAGGTTCTGACAGGCCTAATCATTGCTCAGGAAGCTGAAAATGTATGCAAAGTCTCGGCAGATGGGGTGAGAGCGGCTTCTGCCAAGTGATAACTGTTATTCCTTTGCACCTCCAAAGCTGTCATCCTAATAGGCACATTTTAAATTTATTAATGCTCTAGTTACAATGCATACACAGTCTCTAATGGTATGTCATTCTGAGTATATAAACTGAGCAATTAACACATATTACCTGATAATGGTAAAATTATTTGTTGCCTGTTTGGGGTTTTTTGGTTTGTTTATTTGTTGTTGTTTTTCCTGTTGTCTCCTATTCCGGTAAGAGTTGTCCCAGAGAAAGCTTCCCTTTGTTAAAATAGTATCACTGCTATACCACAGGCGGATTTCCCTTTTTACTCTGACGTGACAGCGTTTTGAATGCCTCCGTCCATGCTGCACGTGACCTATCTCTTCCATTACTGATTTCTGGCCTCTCACGTCAGAATCTAGTCGTTAAACACACTCTGGGGCAGACTTTTGGGAAGAGGCAGAGAACTCCAAGCTTTGATGAAATGACCCTTTAAAGTGAGAAGAAACCCAGGGTGGTATTTCTTATTCGTGACATTTTACTAACTGATAAAAGTAGAGGTGAGTGTGTACTTTGCAATTTCCAATTCAAAGTCATCAATAGCTTATCCTTCTTCAGTGGGATATCCTTCTTTAGCTTATCCTTCCTGACTTTAATCCTGATTGCTTTAAAGCTAACTAATCACCCGCAAGAGGTGATATGGCTTTGTTTGTTTATTTTAAAAAACAACAACAACAGCGAGGTCTCTCGTCTTTCCTGTGACATCACTGTGACATGGGGAAAGCCTTTAATTAAACGCAGCACTTAGTGCAACAATTGTTTGCATGGAGGAGGCTACCGAAATGGAGACAGCTGGAATGGATAGTCCCTAAATTGTAGGCTTCGTCAGGACTACAAGATTCATAAGCGGTCCTAATAGCATGATAAGGTGTTAATCTCAGAAACAGAGCAATTATCTGTCCCGGTGACTGATCGCCGCTCTCCGCGCCCACTAGTCCGTTTCAGCTAATTGATTTACACTGGATAGAAGTAATGTAACCGAAAAAAAGATGTCGCAGAGACTTTACGTTAATTAAAAGCTGTGATTACATCTTCCTAGTAGGTGATCTGTTTAGGATTTTTATACCATACAGAAAAGACAAAATATTGAGTAACAGGTTTTCTTTGCCTGAGACCAGTAATCCACCCCTCGCGGCTCCTTCGGTGTCTGGAAGAACAGCCCAGGCTGATTAGCAGGCATGAGCTGTGTGACCTCAGACAAGCGTTCTCATTTCTCTGAGCCTCGCTTTCATCATCCCAAGGTGAAGAGTTGCGTTAGACCATCTCTAACCTCAAAGATCTTTCCCACTTCGGCAAGGCCTCGATTCCGTGAACGGAAGCGCCGTGTAGCCAGAAGAGGATTGTACAATCAAGCCACAGCAGTAGTGAGGAGTAGGTCAACCTTTCATTTTCCACTTTCCATTTTCAACTTGGAAGTTTAATCTGGTTTCTGACTACCCTGTTTATTTATAACTTTTTAAAAATACATGCACAGTGGATTTTTCCGGCCCCTTTGCTGTATTTTCGCTATATGATATATCCATTCATTCTCAAAGATTTTTTTTTTTCTGAACTGTTTTAGCATCTCTTTAATGGGAAATCCAGTGAAGAGAGTCTAGACATACCCTGCCGTGTCAGCTTACTTGGCATGATGTGACACTATAGGGAGAAGGGACATCCGGCAGGCTCTGCAAACTGCATGTGTGGTCAGGTGACATGGCCTCATCTGTGCCTGTGAGAGTGGTCCCCACGCTGTGTCCCCAGACAGCCACCTGGCCTCCCCGGGCCCTTGTTTCCCTGCTCGTAGAGTGGAAGTGCTGGGCTGGCTGCGTCGTAGGGTCCATGTCAGCAACTTGTCATGACTCCTGTGCATTCTGGGAAAAAGGCATTTCCCCGATATCAGAGCCGGAGAAGCCAGACAGTATTTGCAGGAACAAGTAGATAGAGAAAGAAAGAGGGGTTCTGAAAGCCATTTGCAGGGGAAACTTTTTCCTGAGAAGCCTCTTCGTTTTGTGGACGGCAGGTCATGGTGTGGGGCATGACTTACCTCCAGTAGAAAGAAAAATAATTGGTTACAATTATTAGCCAAAGTAAAAAAAAATGGCCTTGGAATCCACCATCCACTTGTGAGTCTTGGGGTCTTAGCTCCCCCTGCATTAGGTGTGTCATCGACTTGCTCGGTGCCCCCTAGAAGCCTTCTGCCCTCCAGGTGAAGGAAGTGCCCACTGGGAGCATTTTTATCATTTCGTAGAGGATGTTCCCAAAGAACGAACTACCTATGTCAAAACTCCTGGAGGGCTTGTTAAAAGGTCAGATTCCTGGCTCCACCCCTGAACCATGTACTCAGAACCCCAGGGGACAGAGCATGGGGACCTTTATTTTTTTAAAAAGTGCTCCTCAGGTGATTCTTACGCACAACTGAGGGTGGAGGACCGCCGTCCAGGAAGGCAGAAGGCCACGCACTGAGGGTTCTTCTGTCCGGGAACAGTGCTCCTCATGTCCCACTTGGTGGGACTGACTCACCGCCTCCCGGGGGGAAGGTCGAGGGCCCAGCACAGAGGCTCCCCCCGCATCGGAACTTCCCAGGAGCAAGAACACAGCCGAGAGCTAGAGGTCAAAGTTACTTCGGCCATGCCCAGTTCTGCCCAGAGACCCCTCTCCTTCCGGACTAACTGTTTTCCGTATGGAAGCCTGGTGGGTTTTCCTGATCTCAGTCGCTTCAACCCAGAGCCTTAGTTGTCAAGCTTCAGTGGGCTTCAGTTGCAAGGTTTCAATAACATATAGGGGCCCAATGAAAACAGTTCCGCATGCCCTGGGCTCACAATGATGCTTCCTGGCCCACAGACGTGAGTGACTCCCATGCCCAAGGCCCCCAGGCACTGCAGGCCCCTGGAAGTGTGACAGGCCCAGTGTTAATCTGAGAAGAAAAGAAAATTGAGACTCTGTACAGTGGAAATCTACTAGTCTGACTTCCAGACTCAGATCTGGAGAACCGTGACTGAGCAGTGTAATATAGTGATGTGATAGAACCAGAACCCCATCTGCCTCAGTTCGAATCCCAGCTCTACCTTGTGACCATGGACCTGTGGGCAAGAAGCTTAACTTTTCTGTGCCTCAGGTTCCTTACTATAGGGAGAAAATAATAGTACTTCCCTCCTAAGATTGTTCTGAGGATTAATGAGTTAATAGACATAAAGTTCTTAGGAAGCACTGGTTAAATGTTAGCCATGGTTAGTTCTGGATCACCTGTGAGTGGGCTACATGCAGGTGTGTGATTCGTGCAGCAGCAAAGGGCCCCGAGGTCGGAAGGGCCCACGCTTGACTTAATGCTCTCCTGTTGTCGTCTTGGAATTCTTAGTAACTTGAACAAGGAACCCCACATTTTCATTTTGCACTGACTCCATAAATTATATAGCCTGCTCCATCCAGGGGCTGTTGTGCTAAAACCTAAAATCTATATAATGCTGATACTAAAATGACCAACTTTAACATTACCTTCTGGAGAAAGGTCAGGTTTTCCCTAAGGAGAGTTTGTTTGGTAATTGGACTAAGGTAAATGTTCTATACACATTTGTATGCAGGCAGTATTATTTGTGGTTAGTGATTTAATTTAATGATAATATTGTTCTTTTTTATTTATGATTCAAAAGTTTAGCATTCACTGGATTTCTGTAGTTGGTCAATAAGACGACCAACAAGGAGTTGGTCACTCACCTCCTGAGCGATGGACAACGTATCTGGATAACAATGAAGTTAATATGCAGTCAGCCCCTTCCCCCATCACATGTTTTGATTGTGCTTAACTCAAGGACTTTGATTACAATTTAAGAGCCAGGTAGGGGCTGCTTTTCCTTATTTTTGTAAAAAGTGCTAGCAATAATTTCATGAAGAGCAAAGGATCTTTCCTGGTAATATTCTGCTGTAGGCCCTTATCAAATTCCAGAAGATTGCGGCTGCATAGGACCTCAGATATCATTTTCTCGGTGCCTCATTTTGCATTTGGGGAGACTAATACTTGGAAAAGTGGTGAAATCACCACCAGTGGTCACTGGTGCTTAACAAGGGGATCCCCAATGTCCTAAGTCATTGAACAGAGGAATATCCAGGTGGTGGGGCTGAGTCTGGGGGCACAGATGAGTCATTCCAACCTGGACAATCCAGTGATAACAGGCTGGATGCAGTACAAAGGGCTGGCATTGCCTGCTTAACAGGATGACAACAAGGACAACTCAGTCCCGTGCAGCACCGGGGAGCTCTCTGGGGTAGAAGCTTGGGATTTCCTAAGCTGATGTTTGGTCTCTGCTGCTTGTGTTCTCATTTAAACCACACATTCTCCTGGAGATCTGTACTACACATATGCCTCAATTCTTCCCGTGTCCACTTTCAGACTAGCAGCTTCTGCACATGAGATTTGAGAATCGGCAATCTTTGCTTCTACTGCTGGCAAAGGGGAGTCTGTCTACCTAGGAGGAGGGGACCTGGAGGCACCCTGAAAGCATTTGGTGAGTCCAAGAGAAGGGGAGCATGAATGTGAGGCCTGTTACTGATGCTTCAGAGCATTAGCTATAACCCAGGAGACTTACTTCCCCAAATGCCCGGCAACCCCTTTTGAAATTGGTTCCATTTACCTTTTCACTGGCTCTCTTACTTGGAGAGAGATCCTTCCTGCTCCCCCACTCCTTTTTCTCTGGTCTGGCACAGCTGGGAGAGGGCAGAGGCTTGATGGCAGTGGGGTCCCCGAGCCTCATGTCAGCAGTACCTGGGAGAGAAGCAGCGGGCCTCCAAGAACCCCTTGGTACCTCTGCCAGCACCATGGGAGTTAGGCATTAACACAGGGTCCCGGGGCTTCCCCAGTTCTTGGCAGTACAGATGCTGTGAGTTTTTTCAGAAGTGCTACCTGTCAGGTGAAAGGGTTGAGAACCTGGGGCATCAGGAGTCCTGTTTACCAGATGGAGCTGAGCTAACAAGGGAGGTGGGGGGTAAATTAATTGCTAGATAGACTCTGGTTGTTCACTTGAGGGTGTGAGGCAAACAGTCCTTCAACAGGGCTGGGAGAGAGGGTCGGTAGTGAGGGGTGCAGAGGGCTCTTACACGATAATGAGTGAACAGATCTCTGCCATATCACCTGCTCTGTCATGCTTGCGGTGGAATCACACCCCCTTGTAGGTGAGGGCACCTGGGGTCTCTCTCAGTCCCACATAGGATGTCCTTAAAGTCTGTGGCCTTGGTCTATATGGGGTTCCTCAGATCTTTGAACAATCTGAGCTAAATCTGGATAGGAATGAGGGTGAGAGTAGAGCTTTCTGAGGGTAGTATTTCAGAAAGAGATCTTTTCCAAAACTAAAAATCTCAGAGACATTGGCTTTGTGTCTTACTGGTCGTGTGAACGTTGAAAAATTATACAATGCCTTTTGTACCTCAGTTTCTTCATTTGAATGTGAAGATCAGATCTGTACCTGCTTTATAGAGTTGTCAGTTCATCAAAATGAGTAATATATGGCAAAGACCTAGACTAGTGCTTTGTACATCCTAAGGTCTCAGTAAAAGTCCGTGATTGTTTTTATCACTATTGGTGTGTTCGTGTGGTTGTGACAGCCAGCACCAAAGATGTCACAGTTACTGCATGAAAAACTAAGTCTTCATGTTTGGGATACATAGAATGGAAGGGGAGAAATTACCTCCTTATTCTGGGATCCTCCAGCCTGAGGAGAGAAGGAGGTAGGATAGATCATATTTAAGGAAAATATTCCAAGAATTACAAATTCATGTTGCAGCACCATCCTAACCCACGTCATCATTAAACTGTTGGCTCAGGTTGTCAATCATCAAGTGTCTAGTGAGCTCTCAAAGGGTATAGAGCTAAGAACCTGGCATATTCATTCACCAATTCATTCATTCATTTAACAAACAGTTATTAGCATCTACTAAGTGCCAGACACTAGGATAGGGCACCAACTGACCAAGCTACCAAAAATCCTTGCCCTCAGCGAATCTAGCTTCTAGTTGGGTGATAGACAATCAACACATAAACACATGATCATATAATATACTATCATGTGCTATGTCTATGAAATAATGCAGGATGAAGGGATAACTATTGCCTGAGAAAGCGATGGTCTAGAAAAGCCTTTCCAGAGGAGGTGATATCTACATAGAGACTTGAATGAGTGGAGTGAGAGTGTTAGAGGCAGAGGAAATAGGAACTACAAAGGCCTTGATTTACAGCCGAATGAAGAAGGCAAAGAACATGGGGATTAGAGAGGCAGGCAGGGCCCAGAAAACAGGCAGGGGAGGAGTTTAAACCTTATTCCCATTATGATGGGAAGACATTAAAGGATTTGGGGTGGGAAAAGTAGCATGATACGACTTATGCTTTGCAAAGATCATGATGACTGCTGAACAGAGAACAGATTATAGTGTCCCCAAGGGTCAAATCGGAAACCAGTTGGGATGCTGTTACACTAATCTAAGCAATAACTTCAGCAAGATAGGAGTGGAGATATGAGAAGTAAGCTCACAGCTAACAGACTGCTGGAGTGTGTGAGAGAAAGAGGAAGCAAGAACTACAGGGGTTTTGGTCTGCACAATTGGACGAGTGAAGTTGTTCAATGCTGAAGGGAAGGCTGGAAGAGGAGCGAACCTGGCAGGGAAGCCTGGATTGCTGCTCTGAACTGCCCGGGTTAACTTGGAGATGCTTATTAGTCACCCCAGCAGAGGTAGCAAGTAGGCAGTTGGATAAATGAGTCTGGAGCTTAAGGAGAGGTCAGGGGATGGAGATGCGAATTTGGGAGTTAGCCTAGACGTAGCATTAGGTGGGACCATTGAAATCACCATTTTTGCAGATTGAAAAAAGATTGCACAGCAGATGTTTCTTATGATCCAACCTGATGTTTAAATTCACGGGTGAGAGAGATGACAAAGGGAGGTAGAGTCATAAAGAAGAAGTCCAAGGACTGAGCCCCGAGTTACTGCAGCTATTAGGGACTAGGAAGAGGAAGACAACCCAGCAAAGGAATGTCTTCAGAGGAAGAAAACCAGGCACTTGCAGTCCCTGGAAACTAAATAAAGAAGATGCTTCAAGAAGGAGAGCCAGAGTGTACACCACGTCGAATGCTACGGACAGGTGCAAGGGGGTCACAGAAGGCATCACAGGACATTGGCCCCTGGGTCACCAGAGAGTGTTCCTGACCATGGGGAACTGTCAGACCCACTGCCTGCAACCAGCTGCCTTCAGAGCCTGAGGGCATTGTTGATGCTTTCATATTTGAGAATGGCAACTCGAAAAGGGCACTAGAAACCTATCACGAAGAGACTCCCCCTTGAAGAAAATTAAGAGTGGTATTGTCTTCTTTTCCCCAAAGGAAAATACTAAAACATTTATTCCCCATCAAGGGCGACCTCTGCCCACCTCCTTGCTTTGAGTGAAGTAGGTGACCCCCCTTCCTGCCCGCCCCTATCTGTCCAAAGCCACATCTCCCCAACAGTATGGGGTATGCATTTCCTGTTCTTGGTAGTTTTACCTACCACCTAGGAGATGAAGCATAAAGAATGAGATGTGGTGGCCCCAGGGACTGTGGTCTCACTAGCTGGCTGCCTGGGAGGACAAATTGGGGAAGAAGTAGACGAGGAAGAGGAAGGATGAGGGGCAAGGTGCCTTTGCAGAGTATCAAGGCAACAGAGTGGTTGGTTAAGTTGTCTGGATGTTCAACAGATTGTAGAAATGGATGTAGGGAGAGAGAGAAAATGCAGGCTAAAATACGGAGGCAGACTTGAAGACTTTCGCATAAATGGCAGCAGATTTCTAGGCACGTACGTGTTTTTAGCACATTTACTGCCGCCAGTCAGCACAAACAAAGAACTGTACTGTGGAGCTGGCCTCTGGGTAAAAGATTAACAGTCTTTTCTTCCCCATGTCCGTTTCCTTCTGGGCCCCATGAGGAAAAAGGAGGGCCGGAATGGAGGGGCCTGCTCCCCTCGCCCGGGCTTGGATCTCCCGTGCCCTTCCGTGGGGGGCGTTCACTAGCGAGTCATCCCTCTGGCATAGACTGAGACTGGTCCATGCCCAGCACTGAGCTGGCATTGCCTGGGATTCAGAAATTTTTTTAAAAAGCTAAAGGGTGCAGGCGATGGAGACACACGAAGGGTAGCAGACTAAAAAGGGAAGATCGAAGGGGGAGCATTCTAGAGAAAAAGTTAGAGTGGGATTGCCCAGAGCCTCCTCTCCCCCCTGCGGCACCCCTTCTGCTCTTGGGTCACCTCGTCCATTTGGATCAGAAGGGAAGCTTAGGGACTCAATATGTTGTGCCAGAAGAGGAGCATGTGGACACAGAGATACTTGTCCCAGGTGGAGAGGGTTCTAGGGCAGGGGTCCCCAACCTTTCTGGCACCAGGGACCGGTTTCATGGAAAACAAGTTTTCCACGGACTGAAGGGGGAGTGGGTCGGGGAGACAGGAGGCAGTGATGCAAGTGAAGCTTCGTTGGCTCACCCTCCGCTCACCTTCTGCTGTGACTATGCAGCCTGGGGTTGGGGACCCCTGTTCTAGGAGTTGGGATTTGCAGGGTCTGTCCATTCCCACTGCGCATGTAGCTGGCCACATAGCTTAAATATAAGGCAACTCTCTGGAATAGCTTACCTTCACCCAGAAATGCCTTGTGGGATTCACCCTTCCAAAGGAAGGGCTAAAGTGTAACTCCCTGCCTTAGTGCTGATGGGCACCTGCCCCCATCCTATTGGGCTGTGGAAATGGAAAGCTCCCTTTCTCAGAACACATTCTGCAAGATGCCAAAATGCAATGCAGAATGTCTCCAGGCCATCATTCACCAGAAATTTGCTTTTCTATGTTTAGTTGGACACACCCAAGCATGGGAGGGAGGTGGCCTGGGTGGCTTTCTGACAAAGTTTGGGCCCCCAGCCCCGAGGGAGTAAGCCTGTGTAGCTCTTGCTGACATGGTCATTTCCCATCTCATCAGGAGCCTCTGGCACATTCTAAAGGGGGAAGAGAGAGAGAGGATCCAGTTCCACCACGTTGTCTGTACTGTAGGCCATCCCCTTAGCTTTCCCTGTTTTACTTTCTTCTGATATCTGTTCTTTCATTCCCTCAGGGAGACCAGGGGAAGCCATCCTAGGGTGGTCTCAGGACAAGCGTTTTGCAGGAAGAGGGCAGAGTGGCCCTGCACCCAGACATCAGACCTGCTGCAGCAGCCTGGGGTCCCGGATGCACTTTCTGAAGTTCCTGGAGAGCGGAGGAGGGTTGGAGGACTCTGAGGATGACCGGGCACGGGGGCTAATGTCGTTGTCCACATCAGTGCTATCTGCTGTTGTGGTTTTTTTGTGCAGACCACATCAGCTTCAAGCCAGTCCTCAAGAATCCCCTCTCGGCACATCCACTGATGGTCTCCTTTTCCTACCATTAACCGGCGTCTGCCAATTAGAGAGCAAACTCTGGTTTATCCAAACGGTTGCTTATGTACCAGCAGCCCCACACCAAGTCAGCTAAATGAGTATAAATGAGACACTCATTAAAAATGATTCAGTTTATCAAATCCTATTGACGTCTCCTTTATATCCCAATTTTCTATAGTATTTAATGACTCCAAATGATAAGGTAGTAGCTATCTTAATTTATCCCTGCAGTAACACAAGACTTGGCTGTATTTCAATATTAATGACAGCAGCAGTAGTACTAACAATTACTAATATTATTGAGCACTTTGTATGCACCAGGCATCACGCTTAACACCTTACACACATTATCTCATTTAATTCTCATAAAACCCCTCAAGGAGTAATAGTATCTTCATTTGCATTTAAGGAAAATAGCGTTCGGAAAGTTTAAGGCAACTAACTGAGGTCATACAGGTGGTGTTTCAGTGGCAGCTGCAAGGTTCCATCAAGGTCCCCTTAGTTCAGCCTCTCTCAGAGTACGATCCTGGAACCACTGAAACCAGAAACACCTGGGGAATCTGTTAACAAATTGTTGAACTTCAGGTTCCTGAACCCCACTCTTAGACCCAAGGAATCAGAACCCTTGGGGTATGGCCCTGTAATCTGCATTGTAAAACACGTTCCTTGAGAGACTGGCATGCACACCAAATTTGGAGAACCCCTCTCTCTGGCTTTTGAATACTCCGATGCCAATGGCCAAGGGGCTGGCTTTGGAAGGTCATGCGTGGTTAACTCCGGGAGCAGAGCAGGCCCTCAGCCTGTGGAGCAGTGGGGAAAATTAGAGGCAGAGGACCTGTGTTTTAGTCCTTGGTTCAGTTTACATGATTCCTTTCATCTCTCCTGGCCTCCATTTTCTCATTTGTCAACCAGGACAGATACTTTTCTTTCCCAGATGCTTGTGAAGATTGAAGGAGATAATGGATGAAAAGTGGAATGAAATGTTAAAAGTAGAAAGTGCCCTACAAAGATATGCGACATCAATCACCGGTGTGCCTGGGGCCTGGGCAGGGGACCAGGGTACATCGCGTACTTTGGCACTTTGTGTGAATACGGAGAAAGGGAAAGTGGTGAACACTTTCAGGGACTGGCTATCTCGGGGATCCGTCCAACCTTCTTGGGAGATGCCGTTTCCTCCACAAATGCAAGGAAATCACTCCTTTTAAGCAAAGGAGGCACCCTCCTATTTCGTGCTGGTCCTCACTAAGCTGCTCCATGTGGGACTGATGTGTGCTTCCTGCCTCAATTTCCCCATCTGTTCAGGAAAGACAGAAGCACCTGCCCCTCTGTGGATGCACCCTCTGCGGGCGCCATGTCCTTCAGCCAGAAGTATTCAGTGTTTTCTGAGTGCCAGGATTATTATCACTCATTTAATTCCCACAACAGTTCTGCGACGTCTATACTTCAATTAAACCCACTTTATAGACGAGGGAGTTAAGTTATCTGCCTAAGCCTATAAGTGGAGGCTCTCCAGGACCCGTATTCTTATCCTCTGTGCCACACTCCCCAGAAAGGGTGTTAGGAAAAAGGTGTGTTAGCGTTGAGCTGTTTTGGGGGCCAAATGAGGGACTGTCCCCATCCGAAAGCAGCCTCTCCCTCTCCCTGCACGGCTACAATGTGGCCTGAGTTATTCAATTAGGGAGGGAAATAATTGGCAGCGGAGAATGCCTCTAGCAGTGGTAATTACCTCCAGCGCCTTGTTGGAATAGTCGAGCTACATTTCAGTTTATGCTGTAAAACCTTAATTATAATATAAACAGCTGCCCTTCAGCCCTGTGGGGCAGCCTTCCCCCGCCTCCCTTCTCTGGCCTCCTCGAGGTGCCTCCCTCATGAGTGGTCAGGGAGGTCCAGGAGGGGGGAGGGGCTTCGGGGAGGAGGGGAGCTAATGCTTGGGTGTGCTGTGGGGCTTGGGAGACCAAGCTACAGGGAGTCCCTGTCAGGGCTCCATCTCCAAATGAGAAAGCCAAAGGCAGCACCCCCAACTTTGTACCCAGAATCTCTTGGGGGTGGAAGGCCCCAGAAGTTAGAAACCAGCCTAGTACCACTCAGCTTGGCTGGGGTTTAGCCAGATGTGGTGTAGTTTCAGGGTAATATGTCTTTTCGTTCTCTCCCCTATAAGGGAGAGCAGGGTCTTTCCTTCTAGGTTCAGGCTCCACGGCCTAGTGTGGGGCCATGTTGAGTGCCCAGTGCTCTCTAGGTACCATGCTAAGTAGGCATGGTCGGAAGCAATTTCCCATTCAAGCATCACCGCACTTCACATACACAGGGAATTAACACCCCCATTTGCTGGCGAGGAAAAAAAGTTAATTAGGGATAAGGCTTGCAATGCAAATGACACTGTGAGAGATTTAAGTACAGGTAGGTTGATGGAAATTAGATGTTTTTGTTAAAGCAGTGGGAGGGTGTCCCACGAGGGAACTACTGGGTGGGACCTGGACTGGCAGGGTTAGGGGTAAGCCAGCCATAGTCTCCCAGTCGGGGCTCTCTGTCCTGGGGCAGACAGGAGGGTGTGAGCTCCCCAGTGGTCTTCAGAGTAGAGTGAGCAAGACGGTCTCTTGAAGAGCAGGGATAATTATTTGAATTTCTATTTTTTTATTTCTTTTTTGTTATTTCTGATTCCTATGTTTTATAGTGGGCTTCTGTACAATAGTATATTTATCTAATTTATACAACAATAAATCTCTCATTTAATCCTGCATAAGCCAAGTAAAACGGTGTTCAGAACATGGATGGTGGTGCCAGACTATCTGGATTCAAGTCTCCGCTCAGTCATCTGCTAGCTGTGCAGTGAGTTACTCAGCCTTTCTGTGCCTCAGGGTCTTCATCTGTAGCATGGAGCTCACAGACTGTAGCCTACATTATAGGGTAGTTGTGAGAATTACTGAGTCAATGCATGTAAAGTGCTTCTAACAGTGCTTGCCCCTGAGTAACCAACCATTCAGTTAGCAAGGTGGGGTGAGGAAAGATAAAGAAATGGAGATTCAGGGAGGTGAGTGGAAGAGCTGGCATTTCAATTTTGGGGATGTATCAGGATGCATGGCGAAAACTAAGTTCTTACAAACAACCAGATGAGACCAAGAAGATGTTCCAGCTTCTGCTTCTAAGATTCTATGATTCTAACCCCCGATCTGCACCTGCCCTTTCCATTTCCCCAGTGGGCACAGGGGAAGGACGATAGCACATCTCCCTCTCAATCAGAGGAGCTCTGCCAGTTGGCCCTCATTGCCATCAACCCCAACCAGTGTGCTGGTCCATCTCTCTGGAGCCCTCCAGAACTCCCCCCAGCCCCTCAGGGCGTCTTTGCTCCAAGGAGAGATTCTAAAGTCTTCTGGAACGATGGTCTAGACAAGCAGGAGTTGTAGAAAGACAGGCGCTGAGAGGATTTGGTCAGGTAGCACAACGTGCACTTCTGCTGGGCACGCTGCTGGGAGGATGCCTGGGACGAAGGGACTGGGCTGGAGCTCACATTACAGCCTCTTCCCTCTATGTTCCTCTGACAGCCTTTGAGTATGGCACCCACATGTTCTAAACCTGTCTTAAATCCAGGAGCAAGATGTCCTTGCTATAAAGACCTTGAGCCCTTTTGGGAGATTGTATTGATTTAATAGGCATCTCAGGATGGTCTAACACTGGCTTCCTGCCCTGAAAGCAGCTGCTGGGTAAGCCTGAGGTCCATCCAATATGTAAAGAGCTTCAGATCTAGGAGTTTGAGGTGGGGAGAAGTGATCACCATGGAAAGAGTAGGAAACTGTGGTGAGCTGGAACATTCTTTGCTGTAGACTGACTTCCGGAGACAAACTTGCTGGTGGCACATCAACTCTTCCCCACCCAAAGGATTGGCCTCCCTGCTTCCCTGCTTCCGGCCCCATCAAAGGCGCCATCTCCCATAAACACCACAGAACAGGTTCCCTACCCACACCCTCCCCTGGCCCTCACCAAAGAACATAGCCTTTGCGGGTTTTCTAAAGGATTTTAGCATAAGTAGCAGCCAGTAGCTAACGGTAACTAAAGTTTTCAGAGATAAATGTTTCAGGACACTTGAAACAATGCACTTGAAACAAGAGACTCACATTCGGCATTAAATTAAAGTCCTCGAGTGGCTTTTTGTATTTTTTATTTCATGTCACTCTGACTACAACTTTATCTTCTCCATTTATTCCAATAAGTCCTTCTTTAACAGACTTGAAGAATGAACTCTATGCTTGCTTAATGTGAGTAAACTTCATCTTGTCTGCTATCTCTTGGTGGCTGATAGGACAAGGGAAGCTGCTGAGGAGAGCATTAAAATACTGCTTTCAGAAACCCTCAGCCAATAAAAGTCGCCTACCGAGTGAGAAAGCCACTCTCTGTGTCAGTTTTCTTAACCTCCTAATCTGAAGTGTCCAATTATGGGTTTACGAGCCCGTGGGGATTGCTGTATTAAGTAAATTAAGAAAAATGGTTATATTCATTGTGAGCTAAAATACGCAAGGCTGGTAGTAAGAAAGAAGCTACCTGTGAGATCTTTTATAAAATGAGTCCCTAAAGTAGAAAGAATAGTTCCCCCAAGACTTATTCTGTGGACTGCCTTTCAGGGGCTGGTTCATATTTATAAGCCAATTTGTCTGGAAATAAATCTCTTTAACACACTCAACTAACTCTAAGAGGTGTGTCCCGTGGGAACCAATCTTCCTAAATGCAGTAGCAATGTCGATTCTGGAATTTCCACCTTCAGGGGAGATGATAGATAGATAGATAGATAGATAGATAGATAGATAGATAGATAGATAGATAGATAATAGATGGGAGTTTAAGAAAGTGTCAAATTGCATCTAGACACCTAAAAAAAACTTCATATACCTGGTTGAGGAGACAGCATTGGAAAACACTAAATTTTTTTTTTAATACAAACTGGGAGCTCAGTAATGGTCCACCTGACCTGAGATTAATTTGAACAGCAGTTGGGCTTTTTATCTACTATGATTTCTTTCCACAGGGTTGGAAAAGAGGGCATGCAATCATGAGCATCTGAGGCCTTCCTTCCTTCCTTCCTTTTCTTTCTTTCTTTCCTTCCTCCTTCCTTCCTTCCTTCCTTCCTTCCTTCCTTCCTTCCTTCCTTCCACCTTGTGGGTAAAAAACGCATCCCATAAACATTAAAATGCAGGTTTAGGAGAGGACTGTTTTGGGTTGTTGGTTTGGTTCTTTTGGCTAGAGCTTGTACAAACTCATCTCAAAATGGAGGTGTGTTTATCACATTTTTATTGAGATGTAATTAACATAGAATAAAGATACTTAATTTACAGAGTTGTTTTGAGTGATTAGTTCAATAAGATGAAATTAAAGAACACACGTGGAAGTCCCTCTGTACAATGGTTGATGTTGATTGAATTATAAACATGATACAATCGCCAATGCCACTTTTTAATTTAAAAAACTTCAATGCCTCCTCACTCCTTATAGGACACTCTACAATCTAAAGCTCAACAATTTAAGACTCCTAATAATTCAACCCCACTCTCCTTTCTGGTTTAATCGGCGGCTACCATCTCTTGCACACACTGCTATTCAGATAAAACAAGAGAACTGGGAACTTGTGTGTCTCTCGAATTTCCACAGGCTGCCCCATTTCTGCCCATCAAGGTCCTGCCCATCTCTCCACGTCAGAAGCCAACTCTTCTATGGAGCCCTCCTGATTATTCCTCTGGTGTTAACTTCCTTCTCTATGGCCTATCTCATTATGCTGCATTGCTTCCAAGGTATTTGCCACTTTCTTTTTTTGTGTTAACTATTTACCATGACTAGCTCCTTTCTTTCATATATTTTTGATAAACATTCATTGAGCATCTATAATATGGGAACACAAAGCTGGACATGGGGAGAGGGTGGGCAGAGGTACAGAAATAAATAACATGATGTTTGCTCTGGAAATGGTCAAGGCCAGCTGGGGATCATCAAGGTAGCAGGCCCCATCGTATTCAATTCTGTACCTCTAGCAGTGTCTAAAATGCCCCATGCTTACCAGATACAATGCTAATAAAATCAAAGAGTGTTAAAGGTAACAGAAGATCAGGGTGTTCGATGTAACTAACTCATCTAGCAGAAGAGGAAATTAAGGCTCAAGCAGGTTACACAGTATGTCCAATCACCAACTCCAAAGTTATAAATAACCACAAACCAAACTGAGAAGAGTTCGGCTATGAACATCAGCCATGGGATTGTTTTCCACCCGCCCCCGTATAAAAACTAGAGTTGTCCTTGGCCATAAAAAGTCCATTTTGCCCATGGAAATCCTATTTCTATAAGGTGCCACTCTTTGACCTCAGAGGAACCTGCGATTGAATTCTATATCAGCCACAGACCACCTGGACGCCCTGGGATGACACACTCACTACTTCTGACCATCAGTTGCCTTGTGTATAAAATGAGGATGGTCATTTTTATTTCATAGGAGCATTATAAGAATTGCTATCATATAAATTAAATTAATACATGAAAAGGAAATATGTTCCAATTTCACTGTCTGGTAAGTGTTGGTTACAGTTCAAACATGAACAAGTGGGAATGAACTTTCTGTGAATGGCACTGTTTCCTGAAGGAGTCACTTGTTAACTTAGTCTCCCAGTGACCTGGGAAGTGTGCGCATTTTTTAGCTTCCAGGGTTCCCGTTTTCCTATTTATCAGCCAACCCGTTATAGCACTTTGGCATGCCAGAAAGAAATTCCTTTCATCAGTTTTCTGGATCTTCTATTTTCTATTCAGCCATGCTCTGCGACCCACTGCAAGGCCAAGCATGCAATGAGGGATAAGGGGGAGGCTCTTAAAATACAAATGATTTTGACACTTCTCACTCCATCTTACCTAACAGGTCTTTTTCTGCATGCTCCTGGGATCCCAAGGAACCAGTGCCCCTCTCCGATTACCTATCACATCTTCTCACAGATTCCTTGAGGTGAACCTCCATCATTGCTTTGCTAGTTCAGGCCTCTCCCCTTTTCAGACGAGCTTCATATTCATTCTAGTTATGAATATGGCTAGAACTTCTCCAGAATATGAATTATGAATATGATTCAGAATTATAAATGTGACTAGAACTGCTCCAGAAAGCAGGCTGGCTAATTTTAGGTTGCCTTGACCCTTAAGCAGCCATGCTCTCCAAGTTTTCTCAGTTTCAACTGTGAGAAATCAAGCGGTGAGGGTAGAAGATGGAAGTGTTAGTATTTACGGTGGAGAGAGGAGAGGGGTCAGCTATGGTGCATTTACACCCTGTCATTCCAATAGTCGTGATGCAACTACATTCTAGACAACCCAGCAGCTAACACTCAAGACTACTCTCAACTCTACTTTTATTAAAGGAGAAAGAAAAGACAAGGAAATATACTAGTAATCAGAATTAGTTAAGAAACATTTCTACAAAATGTGTTAGGGTGACAGCGGATTCACACCCATCTTGCTTTCCTCCCCATGTCCAGGACTGCTGCACTGTGATCTCTGATGTACAGATTTCTATCTTATTGTTGAACAATTCCCCAGACGCCTTCTGGATTATAAAAAACAAAAAAAAAAAAAAACAAAAAAAAAAAAACAAAGGATTTTACTGCAATGGATATGCTTTGGTATTGAAAATATTGTCCTTATCTCTAGTTTCTTGACAATCAGTTGTGAAGGCACGTATGTTAAACTTAAGTCAACTAGAATATTCAGTTGACCAGAAAACTTGCATAATTAAAAGCTAAAGAATTTACTCAGCATGTATTCTATGCTAGCTCTTTGTTAGACACTCTGGAATAGCAATTCTTAGCCTATGTCTGTGGAATTCTGAGAGGTTTATGAATGGACTTTGGGAGTGTGTGAACCCGCTGAGTTTGTATGCAAAATTAGGCATCTGTTCATTTTTCTACAAGAGAGGGTTGCTGGCCTTTATCAGCACTCTTGTGAGTTGTAACTTGTAAGTAGGTGTTTTTCTCCACCGTGTGAGCTTGGGAAAGGATGCTTTCATGCGAAAGTGTCACCGATTTTTAAAAAATGTTACTAAGCACTAGCTAAATTTCTTCCAGAAAGTAGTTAACCCAAGGGTAGATTTCTGGCTCCAAGAAAATCATTCCAAAGGTCATTCAGTTATTTTTGTTGTTGTTTGATTTCATTTGAGGGTAACTTTGCCCAGACACAGTCTCTCCCTATTCCCCACCATGAGAATTCCTTTTCCTCCACCACCTTCACTTTTTCCTTCCTATTCTTTCACTCATATGCTCCAAATTCTTCACCCTGCCTGTTCCCTCTCTGCTTCTCTCATTCCCTCTCAGTTCCTTTCCTCTGCCCTTGGCTGCAAACCTGCTCTGTAATTCACAACAGAGCAGCTGGCGCTGGCTGGCAGAGCCAGGTTCCTTGGTTTTAGACAGCCCCGGAACAAGGCAGTGCCTTTGGTCTCTGAGCTCCTCAATAGACCGAACAACAAAGCTGTGGTGAAAGAAGGTGTCTTCTAAGAAGTTCACATTACGGCCCGTAGTAAAAGAAAATAGTGATATTGTTACAGCTGCCAGTTTCTTCCCATTGTCTTCCTTGTCAAAAACATGCCCCCTCCAAAGGGATGGGATGCGTTTCAGTACAATTTGAGAATGTTCAGTAACCCAATATTATCTTCATTTCCCTCCTTGTTTCATGTTACTTTCTGATCCTTGAGTTCTCCCAAGTTCACAGCGGTCCATGACATTACGGTGACTCGCTAACTTTCCCATTATACTTACAGTCAATGGGAGGACAATAGATTGTGTTATTCTGTATTTCGCTTCCCTGTCACTCAGCGTTTTATCTCCGTTGATACCCCGGTACCAGACACAGAAACCAAAGTAGGTTGTCTTGTCTTCAGCGAATCTTGAATGCCTTTTGTTCAGAGAAGCGTTTTGTATTCATCAGTCAACTGAGGACTCATCCTGAAGAAGCCCTCAGTCAGCACACAGCCCCAAGTGAAAAAGGGATACTCAGGCTGTGAAATATTCATAGCAAAAGGTCCCGCAATCATGTTCACCTTTTGGCCCCCGAGCCAGACAGGATCACCAACAGCAACCTGCAAATCTTGTGGACATGAACAATTTCTGGATGGAAAAAAACGCGCTGTGTCTCGTATCCACTTTTGATATTAAACCAATTCACACAGGCCCATTTATCTTCCTACTCGATCTGCCAACACGGCTGTGTCAAACAGTTTTAATAAAAGTCCAAAGGTGAAATGATAGTGATCAAGGTTTAACCCGATGTCTTCCCCCTCTTCTTCAAAAGAGGTAATAGATAGCCTTCCTCCCCAGTTCTCCCCCTCCCCTACACTGCCTCTTTAAATGCCTCTCTCCTGGTGCTTAGAGACTGTACTGAGGCCGAATTAAATGGTATGTAGTTTATGTTTCTGAAGAATAAAATCTTACCAGATCAATAAACTCGTGTCCAAGCAGAAAGTAACTGAAGAATATAATGGCTATTAATTGGATGCAATCAGTTAATGACTATAAGGTGTTAAATTCAACCAGAAAATAGTCAGAATCAACAGCAATGAGCAGAGACAGAGAGAGAGACAGAGGAAGAAGCAGGGAGGGAAAGACGAATACCACTTTCAATAAGATTTACTGGCTTGGAGTTCCCGATAAAAACTAGATACTTAAGATTCCAGGGAAGGTCTGTTTTTATGTAGATCTAGATGTCAATGGCAAGGAGGACCTGATTTTGTGGTAAATAGTGTAGATGGGCTAGGAAAAAAAATTGATGAATGAACCCCTGCTCATTGCTGCTAATGGACACCCATTTTATTTAGCACCTTTTATGCCAGATGCTGTCCTAGGCATTTCACACGCAAACACAGGAAGGTTAAAAGAAAGTCCAAGAAATGCATTCACAGATTTAATTTTAGTGCATGTTTTATCAAATACACTTTTAAAACACTCTCTGGAGTGTGACTAGTCAAAGTGGACTCTGGCCAGCTCTGTACTCCATAAGAGAAGTCTAAGAAAGGGTTTGTCACAACTTCTCGGTGCCTTTGGAAATGTAAAGGATGAAGGTGAAGAATGGCAAAGAGAACCCAACTCAAACAATATCTCGGATAGATCCCAGCTGCTGCCTCGTATACTACATTAAGATTTCAGAGGCTGTGTCCTCACTCAGAAGAAAAAAAAAAATCTATATTGATGTAGCAACTTCTGCCAAGAACATGGGTGGAAAAGTTGGTAGGCTTTTGTCATTCTGAGCTTCGACCTCAGTGTTCTGGGTTTCCAGATCTGTTTAAACATTAGAAGGCAAGAAAGGCTGCGAAGGACTCCAAAGCAGTTGACTTTGTTGGGAAATGTAGATGCTAATTTCATGTTAGACACCTAAAGCTCTCTGGAGAGAAGGTCTCTGCCAATCTAATAAATAAATAAAACACAAATAAAGCTTCACGTTCAAGCCTGGGTGCCCCAGGGAGATAGTCTCTTGGAATTCAGTAATGAAGATGCCCGAAACTCCGTGCCGGACTCATCAGGGAGACCGGATTGCACCAGTGCCCAGGCTCCCAGGGCCTATTAGCTGCAGATCTGGACCCAAAGAAAGCAAATAATTAAGCAGGTCATTAGGAAGCCTATAAAAGTACGGATATGCAGCTACGCCCTGCCGTTAACTTCAAAGGTGACCAAAAGGCAGAGATTCTTTGTAGCAAAGGAAACAGCAATGGAAAAAATGAAGTCTCATGATACCCAAGGGCTACCCGAGTAAGAGTTCATTCCACAAAAATCTGCTCCAGCTCAAGCAGGCCAAGTGGCTTCCCCATTTGCTTGGGCTGCACTCTCAGAATCCACCCAGGACTAGGCTGTCTCTGAGGTCTGCTCTGCCCTATATCATAGCAAGGGCTGGAGGTGGACAGGGTTCTCCCCAGGAGGCCAGCTGATCCGGGAGTCCCAGAGTCTGCCTTTTGTCTGGGGCAAAGCTGTGTGAAGTATGCCTCTCCATTTCCTTCCTTCAAGGCCCTTTCCACTTACCTGCCCTGTAAGACCTTGGAGAGGAGAATTAATTAAATTCAGATTAAATTCACTTATATTCATATGTAAATGACCCAAACATCCTTATCTAGGTTTACGTGAGATTTCAACAATCTCCAAAAAGAGGACAATATTTAATGGTGGAATTTAAGGACTCATGGCCCTCTGGTGGGGATAATGTTATAGACTCTTAAAAGGCTAATTTTTTTCTGGTCCCCAAATCTTATTTCCTATTCAGGTACAGGCAAAGCTTCCTATCTGTCTTGATGTAATGCAGACACACAGCTCCAGGCAACTGCCAGATTCCTTGGGCTTCTATGTTCTAGACTTATACCAGACCCTCCTGGTTGGGTTAGAGCTTATTGGTCCAGAGGCATCTTCCAGTCCCTCCCAGTTCTAATCTGACCCCAACTGGTTTGGAGATGATAAAAACAAGTTAGAAATGCAAATAATGGTGAATTAATTTGTCTGGGGCAAGGCTACTAGAGGTGTTCATTTGGGAAAGTAGAATATTTTCATTAATTCTTCCTTCCCCTCTGTCCACCCTCCTGCCATCAACTGGAAATAACATTTCATTGGGTACAGTTTTTCATTTTTAGAAGACGTGTGTTCTTTTACTAAATTAATTTACCTAGTGGAGCCCTGATGTGATGCAATTTTGAGGAAAGACAAGAGAGTTGGTGTAATTATTTCTTAATATTTAAAAGCTCCCTTGGTTAATGTGTTTTGGGGGACAAGTTGTTAAATCATTAGGAATGGTGTTTCGTGGCCTTTTTCTAAGCAGCAGCTAAGGCTGACTTGAGCTATTGGGCTTAAAGAGCACCCCGCCACCCCACCCCAACTCCCCATTAGCACGCTGGTAATGGGCTGGTCACAACCTAACAGCCCTGATTACTAGAACTATATTTGATAAATGTGATCATAATTAAAATTTTCATTTATAAAAGAAAACCAAGAAGTTGCCCTGTCAAATTCTATGGTACACTCTAGTTGCTGAAGGAACAAGAGGAAAATTCTGGAAGCTGGAAACCACAGATGACTTAAGGGCTACTTCAGATCTGCTCAATTGTTGCAAAGAAATGAATGGCAGAGTGAGACTAAGTTGAGATAGAACGGGATAAAAATTATTCTCTTGTGGATCCAGAGAGGAGGCCCAGGAGCAAGGCATGGTAGACACAGTGAGGGGAACTTCAGCTCCATTTAAGGATCCCTTTCCTAACAGACAGACCTACCAAAGAGCAGGAGGAGGTGCTCCTGCAATGAGGAATTCCATGTGGCAACAGAATAGAAAGTTCTAGCAGAGCCAAACACTAAACATCAAGAATTGCAGTGGAGAAAGATTGGCTATTTTATTATGAATGGCAACACCCAGGAGAAGAGGAAGCAACTGCTCAAAAGCCTGAACTCCCCAGTCCAGGATTCAGGGGAGGCGGGGTTTAAGGGTATAGAGGGAACAGGTATGCAGAAGAGCTGGTGGGGCAAGTTTTCATTGGAGGGCTCTGGAGCTTGGCCATTTACGGTAAAGGGGTATCAACAGACCTGGACAACAGACTCTGCTTCTGAAAGGGTTCTGGTGTTTAAGTTCCAGTTACGTCCCAGTCCTTTGGTTCTATATGTCTGGGTGGGGGAGGGTACTGGGGCCTAACTTTGGTTCTGGGTGCAGGTGGAGGTCAAAGTTCCCTCCTCTGTGCATGTTTGGGCTGCATGACTCACAGCTTTTTTGATTTGTTGTCTCTGAGAAACAACTCAGTATCTTAAACAGGAAGAGGACCATTTTGAGCTGATTCTGTGGTTGTAATATCATCGGTGGTGTTCAAGAAAAGTCATGAAGAACACAGCTTTCGTAGAAGAAATTCACATATTGAATAGGAAGTTGGAATGGCTTACCTCCAAGTTCTTTTCCTAAACTAATGTCCCCTAAATTATTCTGTGATTCAACATGGGAATGGAAAAAATAAGAGCCATGGATTTAGGCTGAGTTACAGGTTGAGGGATCACCACTATGGATGATGTTCATGGTCAAGAACACTAGTGAGCTTAGACAAATTTGTTGATGGGAATGGGATCACAGTCTCACTGTGTTCTCCATATGTGGGTCATCTAGATGCTGAAAGCAAATAGTTCTTCTGAGGGACTGACTACAAGGGTGAGGAAGAGAGGAACCCAAGCCTGGAAATGATACTACACCGACTGTAAGTGTCATCAGCCTTTCTCAACTGACACTGAACAATTTCATAGTCTTCATCCTGTCTTCTTTTCACCTGGGAGCAGCAACACTACTTCAAAACTTCAGTACCTCTGATGGTGTGGTGAGATCATTTTAACTTTCACTAAAGCATTACTTGTTTAGCAGCTTATTTTGGTTAGAATGAACTAATGTCCTTTCAGACCAGTGATAGTGAACTTATGTTGATGGGACAGGTGGTTTATGAAATACACATGGAAAGTCTTCTCTGAGAAGGCAGCAGGCTCAGCCTGGCCATTGTTGCCCAAGGCTCTTCTCCCTCACGGGTCCACTGTCCACATGGCCCCAGTTTCCACTATCTTGTCCTGAGGGGCTAACATGGAGTGCAAATGACTTCTGCTGAGCTGGGTCTCTCTTCACCACCTGGCTTCTCTCTTGCAACTGCTGTCTTCTTAGTGGTATCCTCATGAAGTCCCATCTGCCTGGACTAGTGACAATGCTGTGCTTCTCGTATTCTTCCAAGAGGTCTGATCATATCCAAGGGAGAAAGAAGGCAGTCTGCTCTTAAAGAAACACACACGTACTCACACATACAAGGCAAATTTTCAGCATTTCATGGTATTTCCCCTTTACCTCTTTTCTGAAACTTAATCGTGATTATTTCCCTCTCCACATAATGTTTTAAATGAAACATTGATTAAATTTATGACTATATGTAAATATATCAACTTATATATGTTACAAATTAAGCATAAATATATAGGTAGAAACACAAAGGAAAGGACAAAACTCACTAGAAATATGTTGCTTTGTTTAGGAGAAGATGGCGCAGGCAGGTGGGTTGATGCCTTGTACTGGGATTTCAGGGCCTGCTGTTGTGAGGGACAGTCGTCTCTGAGCTGGGCCTTTAGGAACAGACAGGTACAAATTGGAGAGGGGCAGTGGCAGCTTAAAAGGTCAGATGACTAAGCCACCGTGAGCAAGAGAGTGTATACTGAAGACACCTGCCGAGTAAACGAGGTATCCCAAACTCAGTTCCAAACAAAGCCAAGATGTATGTCAGGATTAAAAAAGCTACCTGTGTCCCTTACGATACAAGTAGCCCCAGTTATTTAATCAGTCAGCGCCATGCCACAAACTGGGAATTTGAATATAGAAAAAGTACGGGTACTGTTTTGGCCTGAGACAATCCTTAAACTCTAAGGAAGGACCAAACTTTATAATGAAGATCTAGGAAAAGGTGGCATTTCTGCAGTATTCATAGCAACGTGATGCTTTGCCGCAGAAGTTCTTAAAGACATTTATCTCACTGATTGGTATGGAACGTCCACTCAAAGAACAGAAACAGTGAATGTTGAAAGTACAAGTTGGCTGGCCCTGACCTCTGTCTCCTGTGATGCTTGCGGTGTGGCAGGCGACACAACCTCTGGCCACCAGTGCAAACAACGTCTTTGACTTGGTTGGAAATATTTACGTTGGGAAGAATGGGGGCTATTTAGTCTGAAAAAGAGAGAATTCCGGGGAGACACAATCACTGTCTCTGCTTGTGAACGAAATTGTGGGTGAGGACAGACAAGGGAGCTAAATTTTATTATACTACTCTAACATAAGCACTGTGCTAGGCATTCTGCCACGACTTATATGATCCTCACAACAATCATACGAGGCAGATCATTTAGATAAGGAAACTAAAAATCAGCGTCTTAGTAATTGCCCAGCTAGGAATTAAGTGGCAAGGCCAGAGTGAATTCTGTGTAACTAGAAATCCTGATGTCCTTCACAGCCCGTGATGTCATGGGTAAAACTAGGGTCTGTAGACAGAAATTATAAGACAGTGGATTTTATTCCTCTCAAAAGAAGGAGATGATTCTGAATTCAGAGTGGTCTAGAAATGGCAGGGTTGGGGGCCAGGGCGGAGGGTGGTCTTTCAGGAGACCGTTGGTTGCCAACTCAGCACAAGGCATCATTTCTCAATGTATGTTCTACAGAATATGCCGCCTGAAGGGTGGTAAAGCATGGGGGCGGGAGTGGGGGTGGGAAGAAGAAATGGGCCAGGTGGTTTGATAAATTCTCAAAATGCGCAGTTAAAATGGGTCCTTTCTTGGAGAATTTCTCTGAGACTCACACACTAATTGTGCTTTGTGAATCTACTAAATGAGGACTTATTTGACTTTGGAACCTCTTTCTCCTGGAATATTTTCAGGGACTAGTGTTCCAAAGAATGCAATAAGAAAATACTGTGGAGCATGCCAAAACACCATACGAGAGCCAGGTCAGAGGACCTTCCAGCCTTTGGCATTTTTTAGTTATTCACTCATTCATTCACTGAACAACAGTCTCTAAGTATTTATCAGGGGACAGCCTCCGATCTAGGCATTGGGGATACCAAGATAAGTAAGATCTCACCTCCTAGCTCTCTTCCCAGCCCTGCTCACCTCCTCCCCGTTCCCTCACCCACTATCACTCCCCTCCAGCCACCTGGGCCGCCTTTCGATTCTGAAAACGCTCCAGATATTCCAGGCTTTTGCATGGCTGTTCTCCTTCCCAGAAGCTCCTCCCCCACAGATCAGCAAGGCTACCTTAGACTCCTCCTGCAAGGCTTTGATCAATGTCACTTTCTCAGTGTAGCCTGCCCTGCCTCCCCTTTCCTTCCGGCATCTCCGATTCCTCTTACCCTCTCCTGGTGTTTTTCCCACAGCACTTACCATGTTCTAGCATATGATGCAATTAACATTGTTATTTTTGTTGTCTGTCTCCTCCACTAGAAGGTAAGCTCCATAACATCAAGGATCTTAGTCTGTTTTGTTCACAGACATCCCAAGCCTTTAAAATTGTTCCTGTAATATAGTGGGCGCTTAATAAATAGTGGTGGAATGAATGAGTGAAACACACATTTCTAATCCTCATAGGTGCTTCTATGAACATCCACGAAGACAGAAAACTTGTGGGATTTATTATTTGAGAGTTAATTTTAGATAGGTAGGTAGATAGATAAATTTCTAAATATATATGTGTATGTATATATATTTATGGAGTTGAATATCAAAATCATTTCAAAATTTTAGATAATGTTCTAACTAACAGACTCAAAAAAAAAAAAATCAAAATATCAGGTACTGACGACAGCCTGTGTGCTTTCGGGGCATCCCTGAACTTGAAGTCTGATGTCCTTCATGGTGGCAATGCCAAACCTTGCTGGCATCGCCACTGGAGAGCCCTGGAAGATCCAAGTGCGATGCACAAGGGCACTTACGGCCTGTTTGTATTTAACATCTGGGAGGTCAGAATCAGGTGTCGGAGACTTGAATCCTCAGAATTTCAGGATGCTACTTCCTCAAAGGTTTCCATTAAATGGGTTAAAGTTCACTATGCCATGAATGTCATTTATGCCTTTATGTGTAGATGTGGACACTTTAGATGTTTCAGAATCTATTCTCCCCAAGCAAAATAATCGTATGTCATCTTCTAGGTGTTGGAAGGACCCTGAGAAGCTGTCATCAGACACACGTTAGCCTTTACCCTGACTTTTTACCTATAGAGCCATCTGCTTATACGTTTCGGAAACACACCACTGTCATCTGACAAGCAAAGCAAAAGGAGTGGTTTTCTTAGTGGTGTTTTTATTTAGACCAGCCTGAGTTTTGCCACAGGAAGATGACACTGCCCCCCTTACTTAAGGAGGAGTAAACCTGTGACTTGAGCTCCACACTGGCTCTCACCCCTCGAACTAGCACTGCAGGATGGTGACCGCCATCCAAACCCCGTTCTGCTGTGGCTTCCTGATCCATGTCCTCCTGGTTATTGTCCTCAGCTTCTGAAGAGAGAAAGGACAGAGAGGTGAAGGTTTTATTCCAATTCTGGAGAAAGCCACGCATCAGGAAAAACTACAATCTTGTTGTTATTTTTACCTTTATATTTATAAAATGGTGATGTTTTATGTTATGTGTGCGAGTGGCAATTTAAAAAATATATATAAGTAACAGGCGTTAAGCGAGTTAGAATACTTAGCATGGATTTTGAACTTCTGCCAGGATGGGCTCCAAAGCCAGTTCTTCCTATTTGCATTGTTGCATTTATCCATTTCCAAACATTACAAGATCCATCCATCAGATTCTGTGTAAATCCAGCACACAGATAATTTGTAAAAAAGCTTTCTTTCAAAATGTTCTGCGGTGTTTCTAATCTTGTTGCTTTTCTAATTTTCTAATCACATAACCTTGAAGTCGAAAGACACAGCCTGTGATAATCTGTGTACACTGTCTTCATTATTATCACAGACATTCTGAAAAAAAAAAAAAAAAAAAAACACATACAAAAAAAAAAAAAAAAACCCTTCCGCCCCCCACACATTCAAAGCTGCCTTTAAAGTCCTACTTTAGTCACAGTTCAATCACATCCACATTAGTCCTACTCATCAGACAGAAAAGTGTTCATGAGCATAAGGGGGATATTGACTTTAAAAATTTACTGGCGAGGCGTTCAGAGCCTGCAGGAATGTCAAAACTCCAACCTGCATTTTGATGTTTTTGCCTCCGGTTAGTCTTGACTGACATGCTTGGAGCACTTTGGTCTGTGCTCTGGCATCCATTAACTGTCCTTGACTCAATGTTATCCAGGCCGTTATGGGCAGCTCGGTGCCTAATGGTTTCAGTGGATTAGACGCCCCAAGGTGTAAGGAAACTCACGCCCCATTTTAAGGGATCACATTGGCTATTCTTGGCTTCATTATGGGGGGCATTGTTTGATCCGAAATAATGAGGGCCTGTTAATTATTATTCTGATAATTGGGCCTCATGTGGGAGCATGGCAGAGTGCGAGGTGTTTTCAAAGGAAGCGAGTTTGGAAAAGGGAGAAAGAAATGTCAAGGTTGAGGTGTCTTTGAGAGGAGTTTGTTTATATGCAAAGTGTTTTCACCTAAGTGGGGACCTGGGGCTGAACGGAGGGGAGAGAAGGAGGCTGGAGTGAGCCTAGGTCTGTACTTACTTCAGCTACAGTGGATTGCAAAATTACTACCTTGGGCAAACCATTCAAAAAGGCTCACCAATCTCACGCCTGAACCTGCAATTCTGTACAAAGACATTGGGAGCTGGCATCTCTTGGAGGAGAGAGAGATCATATAGGGAATAGCTGTCCTAGTTGAATCCTTTCTGCTCTCTGGGAAAAACTGTGAACTATGTTTGTTTATGTGCTGTCGTTTGTCCTATTTTTCCCATCTATAAAATGACAACCAAGTCCACGAAGGGTGTCGAGTTAAGTCTGCTGCCTGGTCAGACAGAAGGGGTGGCCATCTCTCCAGGATGCACAAATGTCAGGAGTACGTGAGGTGGCCAGGAGCACATGACCTTTGTGTGGAAAGAGGTGGTGACGATTGGGGATTATTTCCTTGAGCAACTCAGTCCCAGATGAACCTCTGAGATGCCATGAAATTCTGCTTTGTTCAGATACTGCCTTGTAAGTTATAAGGATGGCTTTACAGTATCAAATCTGGACTGAGTCACTTTCTCCTTGGCGAATGCTGTTATAGCATTCACATTCATGTTTAATTATTTTTATGCCACTCATGTAATTGTAGGAGAGAAAATTCCAGAATCTGTGAGTCCCCACAATATTGTCTTTTTCTTGGAATCCACGTGAGAGCCCACAGTGTCCCCATCCACTCGAAGGAAGGGGTGGGTTTAAACAAATGTCTCACTTTGAAAGGAGGAGGGAGGGTTTGGGGGAAGGTAAACTTGCATTTGAAGCTTTAACCTGGGTTTTTGTCAGACTTCCATATACTTCAGGTGCAGCTGGCCAGCTGAGATGAGAGCTGGCCTGCCTATAGACCAGGTGACAGTGACCGACAGGAAGAGAAGAAATAGAGAGAAGGACCATACTCATTTTGAGTTCCAGTGCTATGTTCACATGACTTTGCTTGGTTCTAAATCTCACTCTTCCAATTAAACTGGAGAGACTATCAAAAAGTGCGTGTTCAAAACGGTTACCTAGCCTGGAGTTTTGGACTTCCCCGAGCCTTCTTCATACGGCTCTGTGATTCTCTTTTGTATGTGTGAATGTTCTTTGAGATGCACCATGGGAGGTAGAGCAGGAGGAAAGGGTGGGAGGGCCAGAGCACAGTGTTGGGGAATTGAAGAGTTAGTGGCCAAAACAGGTGAGCTTGTCTGTGATCTCTCAACTGTGCCCAACAGCTTCAATGCATCTCATAGGTTCATCAAAATGACACCGCACTTCACTAGAACATGGCATACTAAGTGCAGAGATAGAAAGCACAGCCATCTTAGCCTCGCGCACAGGGGAGAGTTAAAGTCAGAGTTGGCTGACAGGCAAGTGGAGACGTAGGCTACACTTGATCGCTCATTCATTAGGTGACCTTGAGCTTAACTGACTTTTCTTGGTCTGATTCCTCATCTGAGAAATGCGGTTATATGTCTGCCTTCAAACTCGATAGAGATGTTACGAAGCTAGAGCAAGGTTGTAATCATAAAGCAAATTGTGAAAATGAAATAAGGTAATGTTATTTCCAGATATTGATAAATTAGGACAGTAGAGACCCCGACCCCTTTTCCCCCCTACCTCCAATCTTGCTGCTTTTGCATTCTTATCTTTTCATGACTGAGTAGATCAGCCTCCTATAGAAATTTCCATAAGAATATAAGAAATCTCTTCCATCGGAATAGACTAATGACTCCTTAGAAATAGTACCCAGCACAGCGACCTACATGCAAATATTTGTTAGATTTAATATAAATCACTGAAGCCAATGTTTTGACGTGTCTGGAATACAAGTTTGTTAGCAAAGAGCATGTCTTTCCTGCTCAAGGTCCTGCCCTTGCAGGTGAAGAAACTGACTACTCCAACTTTCCTTCAAACAAGATCCTGTAAGACTTTTAAAACTCGCTTTCTATGTATTTATATTTTCATCCTACATCATTTCTTGGATTTTGAGTTCTGGCTTTCATTTACACCTTTTCTTTTTATCTGTCCTGGAAAAGCTGTTTCATGCTTCTCTGAGGGACCATGAAGCATGTCTTCCTGGGATTACTGAATAGGTGTGACATTATCCTACCCAGATCCTTGTATTTTTTAGATTGACTACCATGGTCCTCCAAGGCCTTGACTTTCTCAAATAAGGGGTTCTAGGCTTTTTAGTCTGTTTTCATACAGAAGCCTCTCTGTCTCTTCTTTGCCTGAAGAAAGCCAACTACCACTTTTATGAGCAGTTTTACCACCTTACAGTTATTACGGAAACCACCATCTCTCTGTGGAGAGCTCACAAGTTGCTAAATTAGATAGAAGATGCATCATCAGGAGTCACGGGTCAGAGGTGCTCCCGGATGAAGGCACTGTCTAAAAGGAAGAATAAAGCTTCGTTTATTCCCAGAGCTTCCCTATTCCAAATAAGAAAATTTCCTCAGCTTTACCAGTTTACGGTGATATCATCTTATGTCTTGAAATTCACTAGGGCAGATGATTGCCAAGGTCCTTGGTGCCTCTGAACTTGTACAAATAGTTCCACTTCAGTGACTGTGACTCAAGAAGCCAATCTTCACAGCTGCCGCTCTGTTCTCCGGCTGGCAGGGCGTATGTGTTTCATGGGCGAACCCTGAAGAGTTGATAGATGACAAACATATATTCTCTCTCCCTCTCCCTCCCTCTCTCCCTCTCCCTCCCTCCTCCCCAACCTCTCTTTCTCTCGAAATAGTCATGGACTGCTTCCTTTCATTTTTAGCTGAGGTTACATTGATGACTCTTCTAAACTTGGCATTTCCCGTTGCACACAAAATACCTGTAATTCAAATCGTGTGCTTCTTTCTGCTGCTTTTTCCCTAAGAAAAAAGACTTTGTCTTCTATCTCCTTAAGCCTTGCTCACTAATGATGACAAAGAGAAAGTCATAAACACCATTGATTACAGGCTCTGTTAAGATAAAGATCACTCAGCTGATTGAGTGACCATAGGGGAATTGATAAGCTGAAGGAAGTATTTTACAATTAGGCATTTGAGCTGAATCGGAATCCAGGATAAGCCAATTTGGAATGTGGTTTGTAACCCCCCGCCCACCCTCCCCCCACCTCCCATCATCATTCATTTGTGGGTTCATATTATGTAAATTATCTGTGGTGACTATGGGGTGATGGGCCATTTTATCCCTTCCTAGAAATCCAGCTTCCCCCCTTCACTTGGTGTCCTAAGGAAAAGTGATTAGGCTGGTTGCATGAAGAACCCATTCCAGAGCTTTCGGGTTATTAGGTTTGGATTATCAATATCATCAAGTTCCTCTAACATTACAGGTAATTAAAAGATGTTAATTTAAGAGAAAATACTTATTTTATGATGTAGAAAGAAGACAATCTCATTTCATGGTCTCAAGTACCAAAAGCCTGTCCAATCTGACTTGTTCCGAAGTTTCCAGGAGCCCATGGCATGGGAGGCTAATGCGGATGCCATTAGGCAAATTCCCGAAAACGTTATCATGAATTTTTTTCTCATTTTTCTTCTCACTGTTTTCTTCTCACATTGTGGTCTACACGAAGGAATTGGTCACACTACACTATCAAATAGACTTGACAGAACACGTTATCATGTTGTGGGAAGCATTTTTATTCCATCCCCTGGGTCAGGAGGGTTTTCCAAAGCTTCTGTGATTTGTGAACAAATTTGCCCAAGATTACAAAGGGCTGAACAGGCACAGTGTGCTGTGTGCTCACCTGGTGACATAGTTACTAGTCAAGACAGATCACCTGAGTTAACAGCTGTTAAACCAGGCACGTGGTTTAACAGCCATGAATCTGAGTTTCCTGGGCATTTCATGAAATAGCTCAGGCTTCATTCTCTGGAGTTCCACAGCACCGAACTCTTTCAGAGGCTGTGCCCACACACACAAACGCTTTCATTAATTCAACAAATGTTGCACATCAGGTTAGAATGTGCCAGGCACTCTCCTAGCTGTTAGGGACACAGTCCCCGTTGGCCCCTAGACTCCAGAAGGGAGGGAAGACATCGTTGATGACCGATGTGCAACAGAAGAAAAAAATACGCAACTGCTATTGACTAACTTCAGAACATCTCTTCCAGGTAAATTAGTTCAACTGAATTCTACGTTTGTCCTCTTCATTATTTATTTTACCTCCCACTTCATCGTAGCTTCTCCTGGGGTTAATCTTGAGGGCCAAGTGACTGTCCCAAAGGAGACTTCAGGTCCCAGGCTCCCTGACTTCTCTAGAGAGGTGCTGTCAGCTCCTGCTACTTTCCTCCCCTCCATCTCTAAAAACATACTTGAGACAGAGAAGGTTTTAACATCGACCCCCCACAGGACATGTTTGTGTCTATGTACATGTCCATACAGTTGTGTGTGTGTCTCTCTCTCTCTTTTTTTTTTTTTGCTGTTAAAAACTTTTTGATATATTTATTATTGATTTTAGTGATAGAGGTAGGGTGGGGGGGAGAGAGAGAGAAACATCAATGTGATAGAGAAATATTGATTGGTTGCCTCCCATATGGGGCAAGCCACCCTTCCCCACAGCTTAATTTTCAACTGGGAATTGAACCTGTGACCTAGGTATGTGCCCTGACTGACCAACCACAAACGCCCAACCTTTTGATGTGTAGGACAGCACTCCAACCAACTAAGCCACACTGCACTGGCAAGGGCTTTTTTTTTTTTTTTTTTTTTTTTTTTTTTTTTTTTTTTTTTTTTTTTTTTTTTTTTTTTTTTAAGTCACGTACCTCTTAACAATGGAGATGCATTCTGAGAAATGCATTGTTAAGTGATTTTGCCAGAGTGTGAACATCGTAGTGTGTACTCACACAAACCTAGATGGCATAGCCTACGACTGTAATTGTGTGTGCTATACTTCTATATGACTGGCAGCACAGTAAGCTTGTTTACGCCAGTATCACCACAAACACATTAGTAATGTGTTGTGCTAGGACATTACGATGCCTACGATGTCACTGAGTGATAGGAATCTTTCAACTTCATTCTAATATTGCGGGACTGCTGTCATATAAGTGATGCATTGTTGATTGAACAGTCGTCATGCAGCGCATAACTGTATATGGAGAATGGAAATCCTGAAGATTACTTGTGCAACTCCATTTTCCAAATCTATGCACCTCAATCATCCAAGCAAGGCCAGGGTGCCTACATCCCCAAACTCGGAAGGTTCTTTAGCAGATTAGATAGGGGTCAGACCCAGGAATGTAAGAGAGAGTTTGTAGCTTGGGCCATCTGTGTGGTATCACATGAGTGACCAGCAACACCCTCTCCTGAGTATCTGTCACCATTTGGCATGATTAACCCTAAGTTTCCTGTAGTTCTCCTTTCCATCGCAGCTGCTGTGTGGCTCTGATAAGTGTGTTGTGCGCAGGGGTGTGGGAAGGGAGTCAGGGAAAGGAATGAAATTTCTGTGGCTTTGGTTTTGGTTCGCTTTGCTACGTTGAAACTCAGAAGAAATGCACACTGGGAAATAGGTCAATCTTAGCAGAACTTTCTAGGAGACTTAGAAGACTTACCAATCACCTAAAAAGATGATAAACAATTGCTTCTAACATTGTGAGTCAGCAGAGCTGGTTGATAAACAAAATCTTTTGCACAGATCTACTGCACCACAGAGGAAGGGAAACCTTTCTCTTTTGGTGAGAATTACTTTGCCCCTGTTTACAACTAGCACATTCTTGGGGCTGCATCTGTAGCATCGAGTCAGGGTGAGTTTGGTGGCCACTACACACCATTTCTATATCCCCAGTTAAGACAATGTTTTCATGATCCCTAAAGTGCTGTTAAGTCTTCTGATGTAAGAGAAAAACAAAAACCAATCTTTTTACAGAATGGACCATTTGATCTGGTAGCTGTGATAAACAGCCCTCTGTTCTTCACTGTGCCACCTTGAGTGGATCGAATGCAGACCTGTGAAGCATCCAGTCCATGTCTTCAGTGCCCCCTTGCTTCTCCTTCCTAAACTTGATTCCTTCTGCCGGTGTTTTGGCCTCTACTCTGTCATCATTTGTCGAATTTCTTGACTTGCAAAGACCACCCTTGCCCCACAGCTTGATTTGACATTTCTGTTCATTGTTCCATATAAGGACAATCTACTGAACCCTCACTCCATATCCAATCCTCCAGTAGGCCCTTTCCATGATCATCTCAAACAGCAATTCATAGGCACTGTGATGATCTCCACTTGTCAGATTTTCTAAATGTTAAAAATGCTACCAATGTGTCATGGCTAAAACGGAACTCTTGGACCACCCCACTGAGTCTTATCTTCCTCATCCACCTCGTTCTCAAACCAACCCCCAGAGTTCTTTGACTCGTTTCCTTCCCTCATCCTCACATTTAACCCAGCAATGAGTATTGTCAACTCCCCTTTTAATAGCTATCTCAAATCTGACCATTTCTTAGGAGCTCCATTGTTATTTGCAAATATAAGGAAGACTGTGCATCGATACTTCCTTTCTCTTGAACATTCCTCTCTCAGACTTTCCCCTGACTCACGCATCTCTTCACTAAGATTTAGGTAAAATGTCACCTCCTCAAAGTCCTTTCCTTGCCTATCCTACTTCCCCTTCTCACTATCTCTTTATCCTATATAGTTATTTTTATGGTAGCTTTCACCATTTTTTTTTTTTAGTACTTCTTCTATGTTTCTTGGTTTATATTCTGCCATCCCTGGTAAAATACAAGCTTTATAAGGGCAAGGAATTACCTAGAACAGGGCCTGACACAGGGTAGACACGCAGTAATACTTATGATTGAATAAATAAATAGACAAGAAACACGAGCCAGCAGAGATCAAGTCACTTGCATCCAGCTACACAGCTATTAAGTGCAGGGTGCAGCCAGGACTGGAGCCTTTGTCAGTCTGTCTCTTAACTGCTGTGCTAAACCTAATGCCTCTCTCTTTCCCTCCCCATCAGATCACGCCTGCATCCTGACCTCCTCACCCTGTTTTCTCAAGGAATCCAGTGTCTAGCCTAACACTCTGTAAATGAATGTCTTATTTCTTACAGGACTGTAGATTCTTTAAAAGAATGCTTGAGGATGATAATTTGGTTATCCAAAAGAATGAATCTATAATTCCAGTTAGAATCCCAATCCCCAAAGAGGAAGAATTGGGACAGATTTTAGAGGGCTGTGTGGAGGGAGGTTGAGACAATGGAGAGTATGCGTCTATCAAATAACATCAGGAAGGTGGCTCCATCCATGAAAAGTCTGAACAATCTTTCCTTCCTTCCCTCCCTCCCTTCCTCCCTCCCTTCCCTCCTTCCTTCCTTCCTTCCTTCCTTCCTTCCTTCCTTCCTTCCTTCCCTCCTTCCTTCTTTCCTTCCTTCCTTCCTTCTTTCCTTCCTTCTTTCCTTCCTTCCTTCCTTCCACTCTCCCTCCTTCTCTCTCTCTCTCCCTCCCTCCTTCCCTCCCTCCCTTCTTTCCTTCCTTCTTTTCTTCCTTTCCTCTTTTAATTGTTGGTGGAGTAAAGAGTAGAAATATTTTCTTGGTTCAAAATTCTTTAGTCTCATTCCTTAGAGAATGATCCCAATTTCTTGCATTGCCTGTCCATAAAGACTCAACATCAGGCTGGTAAATTTGTTCCCACCATAATAATAAATGAGAGCTTCAGTTTTATTAAGTACCTACTACATGGCATGCAGTGTGCTGATGGCTTGACATTTATTGTCATTCAAATCTCAAAACACAGAACGAAGTATTATATTCATTACAGGTAAGAAAACTAACTCTAAGTAATTTGTCCAAGTTCACATATCTAGTAAGTGACAAAACTAGGTTATAGACTCATGCCTGATCTGAAGGAGAATGTCAAAACTTGTTTAAACCACTCCATCAGGTCTCGAAATTACATCTATGATATGTATTCCTAGCCATGGCAGACCTTGCTAATCATTGATGATAGCTTACCAGTGAGCCCAGAATCTTTCTTGATCTAGTCTTCCAGGCCACCACAAATACTTGGCTAGAACTAGCATGGAGATAAAACTATTTGCCATCGCCACATTTTTTTATATCATCAAAATAGTCTTGCTTTGTAAGGCCAGAGATCTCATGATTTTGTTTGAGGTATATTTTCTTATTTTATAGAGTTATCGTAGTCTCAGTATTTCAGAAACAGACCATTACCAGCTCCTAAGATGCTCTTCTTCATTTTCAGAGTTATCCTTCCTTTCTATTTGGAAGACCGGTGAGGTTTTTGGAAGCCATCCTTTTTGGCTGTCAGCAGACCATGCAGGTCCATGGGTTGAAACTCCACACTGTTTGGTAATCATCCGTGTGGCTAATTTGACATAATGACCTTTGTAAAAAGAGCTGTAATGCATAGGATTTTTGATGCTACACCTGACAATGTTATACAATAAAGTAGCAAGTTTGTGCTACTAGATCATAAAAGAGAAACAGATGGTCAAATATATTCAACTGGTTGCAAGGAGGTGGCATATATGATCAAGCCACAAATCAAGGGCTTTGTACTTGATAAAACTTAAATGAACAGCTTCACCTTTTTCATATTTTTTACTTCCGTGAAGTGCTTTAGGGATTGGTAATTATTTTCTCCCCACTGAGCATCTCAAGGCCCTGAGGGGATAGGGAAGGAGGAGGATAAGAGAAACCCATCACGGATGGGTGCAGAAAGTTTATGAAGAGTTGTGCTCGCCTAGGATGGGGAACAGATAGGAAGAAGGAAAGTGAGACCACAGCCGGAATTGGCACGACTGTGACTGGCTCAGCCCCCTCCCTGTTGAAAAGCGCTGTCTGCTTATCACCCTCCAGGTTTCACCTGTGGGCCTGCCCCAGATGTATGAGCACTGTTCCGGGATCCCATCACTGGGTCTCGGCCCAGCGCTGCCACGTACTTGCTGTGCAACCTCAGACAAGTGACTTCATTCGTCTGATTCTTAGGAGCTCCATCTGGAAGGGGTGATTCTCAACCCTTTCTGGAAATCAAAGTCATCCAGAGAACTTCTTAAAATACAGGTGCCCATGGCCCACCCTCGGCAGTTTGGATTCAGATCACGTGAGAAGGAGCTGAGCAAGGCATCCCTATTTTTACCAAGGTCCTTGGGAGAGAATCAAAACCACTGAACTGGGTGATCTTAAGGTCCCTTGTGGCTCTGACCAAGTTCACATCTCAGGTTCCATGCAGAGAACAGAATTAATCAGTGGGTTTCCTGTGACAGACCCAGCTTTAACCTACACACTGAGGGGTCTGTTGGGTCCTGAGGCTTCGTCTGGAAAGCTCAGCGTTTAGGGAAGAGCAGAACACGGAGTGAACTCCTCCTTGGTAAGGCTTTGCAATGTGGATCTGGCTGTCATCATCCAGCGGGTGGGTGCTCAAGTATTAGTAAGTCAGAGCTGTTAATCAGCTGAGTGGCTGTGCGAGCGAGGTCATTTCAGCCCTTCTCCTGACAGCAGTGCCTCCTCTCCCACCTGGAGGAGGGAAGGTTGTCCTGGCCTGAGGTTTCTAACTCCCCACCTGCCCTCCCAACCACAAGGAACTTCTCAAGACAACTACAATGGCATTCCAAAGGAACAATGGAATTGAATTGGATTTGTTTAATTCTGCAATCAAGGTCACTAGAAAGTACTACAGCTCTTATTTGTGTGGTTTGGTCTTTTTTTTTTTTTTTTTTTTGGCAACATCTTTCTTTTCATTTGATGGTCCTGTCATCCCCAGAACTATGTATGCTACCAATCCTGCCTGTATTCAAAGCTGTTATTAAGCGGAGTCTTTTAGATTTTAGAGAAATGATAATGGTTGCAAAGATGACAGAAAGTGGCAGCTGGTGACAAAAAAAAACCCTTGATAAGACGACAACAGTAAATCAAACTACCGCCACTTTTTCGTTTCATGTTTGTTAATACCACCTCGCCTTTTGAAGTTTAAAGCAAGGTTCAAAAAAAGCCAGGTGCTGAATCATAATATTAAAGCAAGTAAGGAGCTCCATGAAAGCACGGAGATCTGAGGGGGGAAGGCAACAAACACAGCTTTCAACTGCCTTTTGTCGGCCTTTCTGCAGATGTCACCAGTGGTTATCCCAGCAGAGGGTTCGGCTTGTAGCAGCGCCTCTGGCTGATTCCCGCGCTGCGTTTCAAGTGTCAATCAAAAAGGAAGGACGCAGCTTAGGTCCTGGTCATTGTCCTGTGAAAAGAGCCAAGCATTTAACATTGATTTAGCTCCCTCAATATACAAAGATAGAGCCAGCTTTGTGCACCGAAAAGGGCCTTTGGCAAGGTTGCTTGTAGAGCAATTCCATTGCATCGGATGCGCCTTGGTTTAGCTGTCAGACCGCGGTGTCTGGAGCCTCTGAAAAGTTATTTAGGACCGAGTGAGCAAATTAAAAAGAAAGCGCACGATCCCCGCCAGAGTGGTGCCGGTGGTGGAAAAGGCCTGTTAGCATCTCTGGGTCTCGAAAACAGTTTCAGTAATAACAATAACTATCCAGCAGCTTTGAAACAGGGAGCTAGGGCAAGGAGGAAGGAAGGCAGAGGAGACCCTCGAGCCCTGGCAGGCCCTCAGAGGGGGCAGCTGGGTTTGAAACAGTGCTCGCTCCAAATTCCTCGCAGTCTGTTTGTGTCCCGTGTGGCCTTCAGGCTGAAAGTTTAGGCCAGGTCCCTCTGTGCCTCTTCTTGATTTATGTTTCTATTTCCCCCGTGAGCAGACTCTAGTTTGGCCAGATTTAGGGGGGAAATTACTACAGCAGCATTTTGCATTTCGCCAAATGACCTTGCTGCTTTTGTTGCTCTTTTCCTTCTTTTTCTTCTTCCTCTCTGTCTCCCACTCCTCTTCCTCCTCCACTTCCTCTTCATTCTTCTTTTTGCCATCAACTTCCTACACAATATCCAATCACAGAATTGCAGTTTAGCTTCCATGTTTACTTTTCAACTGCATGGTCTGGCGCTCATAGACAGTCCGTCCCACATGATGTCATACTCCCCTCTTTCCAAGTCTTTCCCTCCTCGTCACTGGAGTCAAGCTCCCAAATTCACTAAGTGCAGGTTAAGAGCTGTGACTGATGCTCCCTGAATGTCCTCGCACTCTCCTTCATTTCCCAGCTTTCTCTGCAGCTGGACTGGGGTCTTGGGATGGGTTGGAACTCACAAGAATGTGGACGAAGTGTTGTATCACATTGCTCCTTTGAAGTACTAACAGTCAGCGTGCCTAGTTCATCCTCTCTGCCCCTTTGGAGGGCATGTGTTGAGAAGGCAGAGAGCTAAGATAGAAGCAACTTCTTTCCCTGGGTGAAGGCAAGCTCCCCAGAGAGTCAGCTGACCCTGGGAATTTTGCATGAGCAAGAAGTAACCTTTTATCGGGTTAAACCACTGGGCTAGAGTTTCACCCATCCTGCCTGATATACCCAGTTTAGCTAAAAGTACCCTGATCAGGCACTCTTGGAAAAGGGATGGTTCTGAAATTTTGGCTAGCCATGGAGTTTTTTTTCCAGCAGCTGATCTAACCTGTATAAACATAGCAAGACAATAAATGGAAAAACAATAACACAAAAAAGGGTTCATTTTCCATTTAGCCCAAGTCCTGAATCCTCAGTGATGTCTGTCATACTCAGAAATCGCCTCTTCACTTATGCCCACCGCCATCCTCCATTCCCTTGCCAAATTGTCCTTCAGCTGCACCTGCCTGTCAGCACCTTGACGAAGAATTAACCAAACCATCTGCCTCTTTCACTCTTGAACCCAAACTAGTGAGTGTGACTTACAGGAAATAAATCAACCGTGCTGATGAGTGCCACTGCCGATTTTTGGTCTCCTGTCCCACCTGCCCCTCACTCAGTACCAATTGGCAATCCCATCACACATTCTTAGTTAGCTTCTTCTGCCACCTTCTTAGCAGATTACATTGCTTTCAATTTCACAATAAAACAATAAGGGTAATTTACATGGTTTCCCTAAAATCCCTATCTATGCCCCAAAAGCTTTTCTGTGCCTCCCTCCTCTGTCTCAAAGGATTCTTCCTTTCATCCCAGGAAGTACCACTCACCTGTCTTCTGGATCTGATCTCCTAGAACTTTGCTCTATTAGTTACATCTTTTAGTGCTGGAATTTTCATCTTCCCAGCATGTAAAGCAGTTTTTCTCTATAGGCCTTTGGACAGAGTGGCCTACTGAGAGTTTCGTTTTTCTCCTTCCCTGGCTATTATTTGACCCATAACAACCTGCTTTCTGTCTTATCTATTTAAACTGCTCTGGCAAAGGCCGCTGGTGACCTGCGTCCTCTTGCACAGGCACATTGACGTCGTCACCTTGTCCCCACCTGCCTGTACCATGTAGCCTTTTAAGTACTGCCTTCTCACCTCGTTCTCCGAACTTTGTTTCCATGTGGTTTTCTCCTGGCTGGCCACTCTCCTCTCCGGCTTCTCTTTCTCATCATCTTCTGCTAGATTCCTGTCCCTTTGAACACCATCCCTTCCTTGAATGCTATCCCTCAAGCTCCAGTCGTGACCCTCTTGTCTTTCAGCTCAAGGTTTTTGTAGTAGCTTTCATGGCGCTTGCTGGAATCTGGGGAAGGGCTGGGTTAAGAAACCCAGAACAGTCTATTTATGAAGAGAGAAATCTTCTTGGCTCCAATATTGGTTCCCTAATAGAGTACAACTTCCAATACAAGTGGGTCGTACCGTGTCGCAAATAGGTATGGCTCAGATTGTGTCAAGGACCAGTTCTCCACCTATTTTTATGATGCTGGGCATCTGCAAAGGGCTTCCACAGATGAAGCTGCTCAGGTTTGTGACGATCCCTTTCTAGGCAGACAGTTTGGCAACTGGCTGCTGCTTCTTGCAACAATGCATTTGAATATGCAGTCATTCACCTGTAAACGTGTGGACTCCAACGCCAACGTGGGGGTCAGGTTCATGACAATTCCATGAGAGGTTAAACGATCTTCCTTCTTTTGCTCTGTTCCAGAGATGCATTTCTAAAGACTGTCTTCCTTGATACTTCTTTCTTTATAGCTTTCCAACAGAAAAAATTCTTTACTCCACCACCTCTCAATGTTTATTAGCTTCCATTTATAACTTTACATGGGGATGTTTGGCTTCGATTTAACTCTAAACTCCCTGAGAGAGCATGCTGCTTGTTGCTCATGGTCCCGACATCCCCAGTCCTAGACGCCCACACAGACATACCCCCACACTTACAGCAAGTCAGGACACAGGGAGAGGTTCCTCCTCAACCTTTCTTCCGACTGCCGACAAAAAGACACTTCTTCACTCTAAGCATGACCCGATGCCTTTATTGTTGAAGAAAGAAAGCATGTTGGTTTTATCAGATGCTGAACTTCCCTAGGTATCTCCATCTGGCAACTAGTTCAACCCTTGTGACTGAAACTGCTGGTTTGGTGGACCATAGTCATCAGCCTGAACTGAAGGCTTCCCATGGCCCAAAGGGTAACATGGGTTACATGCAGATACACACTGGTTTTGTGACTTCCTACCAGCTTTCTAGCCATGATGACAACTCAGCATTGCTTCTTAAGTTGCTATTTATTTTCAAGATTAACCAGGCTCTTAAACTACAACAGACAGCAAAGGCAGTAAGTCTATAGTCTGAGAAAGGTGAAGTCACAGGACATTAAAAGAGAAAGAAGGGAAAATACCTTGAATCCACAGATAAGCCAGAGAAAAGGGCATAGGACATGTGACTTTGCTTACCCTGGCTGGGCGTGTCAGCTCTGAGCGCTGGGGCTAGGCAGGCAGGAAGGTAGGGAGGCCTATCCAGAGATAGGAGACGTCTACACATTGAGTTGATTAAAGATTTAAGAGGCCCTTTGGGTCTTTCCATCCAAAGACTATTGTCTTCTTCCAGCTGCTCAGCAGCCATGGGCGGCACTCAGGGGCAGAGGGTGATGCAAGTCTCATTTAACCACAGGGCTGGCCTGCACTCACAACTTCTCATCCCTCCACTGAGCTCCTGAAATGGGGGGCATTCATTGTGATTTTCAGTGGCAATTGAGTCATACCCCTACTCTCTCTCCTCCATACTCCTTCCCCAGTTGTTTTAAGGCCTCTGAGATCCCCAGGAGCGGTGCATCAAGAACAGAATAGAGGCCACCGCTCCCTTGGGTGCTCCAAGCAGCCAGCCCACACATTGGGGTGCTTGGGAAAGTGCCTGGAGCCTCCAGAACCCTCGGTCAGGTGTGACGCTCGGGAAGAAAGAGTGGGGCAGCCCCGCACGGGTGCTCTCACCATGGGCATATCAGGCACTGCAAGCTGAATCAGACAACACAACAACCCCTTCTGTCAGAAGACACCAAGCCACAGCAAAAGGACCACTCAGGCTGCTCAGCCTTCCCCCCATGGCCCCCCCCCCAACCTGCTTTAGTCTGAGTGGTGGTTCATGGATCTCTCTAGAGGCTGCTGGTAGCACTCACCCCGCTCCAAGCCTCTAGCACGTGTGGGTCTTGCGCCCCTTTTATTGGTGGACAACCAGGAGTTTGTGTTTACCTGTCACCCAAACAACCAAAGGAAAGTGAAACAAACAAACAAAAAAAAAAAAGAGTCAGATCGTGCAGTCACATAAATTCAAAAGGAACAAACTCTTCCTCTAGCATTCTGACAGGATCCGGTCTTTATAGTCCTCTAAAGGAAACTTACACAAGGATGGACAAGGGAAAGGTGCACGTCAGTGCCAGCCCGTGTAGCCAGTGCCCACCGAAGCAAGACCTGGCCTTGCTCCTGCGGGATTCGTGGTCCTGCATCAGAGAGGTCGAAATTGCTGCATTCCAATGGTCTGGGATAAACTAGCCACCAGGGAGGTGGGCAGATCAAATACTTTCATTCGCATTCCGTTGGTCTTTGCTATATCAAGGGCAGCGACAGAGGTGTTATGGAGGCAATTCTCTTGATAACTCATTGACGGTGTGTTCTCTTTTCGCCCTCTGAAAAGCAACTCAGAATGAAGAGGTTACCCCGGGCTTCCCAAGAGGCCGTGGTGCTGCAGTGGTACAGATGGGGCGAGGGGTTCAGACTGCTGGGGGCAGCCCTGGCTCCAGCACCCACCAGCCGAGGGGTCGTGGGCATCTGACCCTTGCACTCAGCTTCCTCAGCAGTAGAAGAAAGATGGCTGGGATGAGAGCACCTGCCCCTCCCCCACTCCCCACCCCTGCTACGCTCCTGTGGGGGACTCTGAGAAGACACCCAGAAAGCCTGTGGAACAGCGTCCGGCACGGACCGCGTGGTCCCGGGTGTAGCTATTCCCATTATTTTACACTTGCTTGTAGCAAAAATACTCAGTTCCCAATACACAACTACTTCATTTGGGAGATTAAGGACAGCAATTAATACATGATAAAAAATGTAAAGCAGGTCTGCTGTATAAAATGTAGGAGGTGTAGAAGATCAGAAGAAAATTAAACCATGAAATTGACCTGTAATCACAATGCTCAGAGATAACTCATGTTATTTGTGCATATATTATTTGAGATATATATGGGAAGCATGTATATACAAAAGATCATCGATATTAATGTAAATCATGTAAATGCTCACATTTGTATTTATAAATGGTTTCATTGTGTGCACACCTACAAACACATACACATATGCATTTTATTTCACACGGATTGTACGGTATGCATCGTGATTAGCACCTGCCCTTGTCATTTCAGGGAAGAGGGTGCGTGGTGAATCCTCTCCCATGCCCCCCCCCCACCTATCTTCCTCTCTCCCTTCTCCTTACGTGCCCCCCTCACACAGCCCTTCTCTGGCTACCCTAGATAAAAGAGCACTCCCCCAAACCTCCTATCCCCCGGCCCTGCTTTATTTTATTAAGAGGCACTTCTGTGGATGCGTCACCTTTACTCATAATATAAGCTTTGGTCACCTGCCACCTCCCACTCCAGGTACAGTGCTGGCTCGGCCGCGCCATTGCTCCTATGTATCCGTGGAATGAACACATATTCAACTCCAATTTCTTTCTCCACTGCCCACACCTTTGTAGGTACTGTGGGGCAGGTTTCTCTATCCTCAGTTAATATGCTCGGAGGAAATGCAAACTTCTGTAAATCTTCTCCCAAAAGAAGCATAAACGAGAAGGTAACACTGTGAAGAAGAAGGAGGACACATGGAATAGTTGACAGTTGTTTTACTGTAAACACGCACAAATGATTCGTCAGTGCCTGCAGGTTCAGAGTTTATTATACAAGGAATATGAACTCTCTTACCTACGAAGAGGTAAGCACTTTGTTTATAGCTTTATTTCAGCACTCATTTGTGTCTACCTAGCACTTCTAACTTCCTGTTCGCTGAGGTTTTCTACCATTAGAATGCAAGTTCCTAGGGCAGAGCCCCAGGGCGCGCTCTCTGGGCCTCTCCCCAGCACCCAGCGCACAGCCTCACTTTGGGGAAGAGCTGAGCCAAAGACATGTGCAGGAGGGAATCACCTCAGCTGTTCCCTTTTCATTCTGAAATCACGCTGAATCGGTACCTCGGCTGCATCGAGGAGGACTAGGGACTGACTGAAAGTTTGCATTGTGTGGTCAGGATTTAATTCCCTGGCAAATGACAGTTGGCTTCCCTTTAACCCCAAGTCCCCCACTCTCCAAATAGAAAAGAGCCACACTGTAACCAATTTACCAGAGCCAACGCTGTGAAATATGAATTACAGTTTTTACTCTGATAACTTGATGAAAGGATCACGAGCTGTTTCTAGAAGATGAGACCTTGACATCACCTCCGCAGGGCAGGGTTTGGAAGCCAACCTGTGTGTGTCTGGAGGAAGAGCATGTAAGTAGAGAAGATACAAAGCAAGAGAAAAGGGAAAAAACGATACACCTTCTGACAGCCTGGTGTGAGTGGTGGCTCAGAGAGCTTTACCCAAGAAATGGGCTAGGGAGTCATTGTAGAAGGCTGGTGTGATGGTTGCCTTGATGTGTCAACTTGGTTGAGCTACAGGACCCAGTGATTTAATTTATTGTCAGTATAGATGTTTCTTTGAAGATATTTTTAAAATGTGATAAACATTTGTAATCAGCTCAGATGAACTAAAGGAAATTACCCTCAATAACATGGGTGGGCCTCGTCTAATTAGTTGAAGACTTTAAGAGCAAAACTGGGATTTTCTAGAGAAAGAGACGTTCTACCCCAGACCGCAGTGCCAACTCCTGTCTGAGCTGCCAGCCTGCCCCAGGGATTCCGAACTTGCCCACCGCACAGCTGCGTGAGACAGTTCCTTTAAATCACCGCTGTGGGTTCTGTTTCTCCAAAGAGCCCTGGCTGCCTGTGCTCAGAAAAGGGAGAATTAGATGGGAACAGTATGCCAAGGACAAAGGTGGGGGGGATTCAAAGACGTTCTTATCGCTGCTGCTAGAAACGGAACACGCCAAATCAAGGAGAATCGCTGGACGCAGTGTCAGGAAAGAAGAGTGCATTTGCCTCGGGGACCAAAGTGGCTGCCGGCCACCACTGGCAGTGGGTGTCAGTGTGGCAGTGAGAGTGCGCGGTCACGCGTCCCAGCACGTGCTTCCCGCTTCGCAAAGCTGTCCCCCTGTTCCCCTGTTTGGTTCCCACACCAACCCTGCACGTTGGCAAGAGCAAGGTTTAATGTGTCCATATCACAGATCAGAAAATAAAGAGCCACTGGGTACCCCAAGGCTTGGGGCCCACAGGTGCCTTGAAGACAGGGGATGGTGTTTCAAGCCCAGTCAAATGCAGGCGAATTGGGAGGCTGGGGCTCAACCTCTTCTGCAGCCACCTGGGACTGAGATGGCCGTTGCCCCAATAAAAGACGTCTTGCACGTTAGGGAACAGTCCTGGAGAGAGGCCCTGTGGATGAGGAGACGTCTCACAGGAGAATTGAAAGGGAAAGGCTTTAGAGGACAGAGGCTTTTCTAGGGGACGTTGAGTGGTGGCAACAAAAGTTACCCATCGGCAAAAACAGCTGGGGAGCCATCTGTCTGGGAGAAGCCTCCGGCCTGTTTCATTACCCCCCTTCCTGCATTGTGAGAGGCCTGGCCACGGCTGACGGGAGGCGGTTTACAGCAGAGGGAACAGAAGGAGACCAGTTGGCCCTTGTATAACCTTGGCCTCATTAGCATCCAACCAAAGCCCACTGCGCTATTGACTTCTAGTAAATATCCACCCACCAGGAAGATTTCCCCCAGCCCCGCCTCAGGGATGTGCAGACACCAGACAGGGCCCTCTTGCTTCCCATCCCCTCCCCCCCTTGCCTACTCCCCACCCTGGGCTTTGTCATCTGGGAGCAGCTCCTCTCTGCCCACAATCCAGAGCTCAGAAAACACTGTATCTTGCCTCCTGGAGGGGAACATGGCGGGGGCGGCGGGTGGGGGGAGGAAGGAAACCGCAGTGGTCACCTCTCTGAAAGTCTTCCATTCTCTTGCTCCAAAGGGCCAAACAAATAAGCCTTAGAAAGGTGGTGCAGCAAGTGAAGTGTACACAATTCTATTTCCAACTGCTTTGAAAACTTTTATTTCTGTACAGCAAATGATACATTATCTTTCCGGAGGTCAAGGAATAATGCAGTCGGATTCTTGCCACACTGCGAGAGTTAATGTTTCTATTTGCCATTGTGTCCTGTGCAAAGAAAGGCGGCAGGTCGCCTGGGGTCACCACAACACGGCACAGAGATGGTGGAATCCACCAGAAGTGCTTTGATAGTGTTGGACACTATTGTGCAAACCAGCTCCTTGCTGGCCTGCGCTGCATCAACACTGCATCACGGGCCTCCGGGTGCCAAGGAGATAAACGATACTATCCTTGGAGTGTCAGAGGTAGAACTCTCCAGAAGCTGCATTCACAATTTCCTCAGACGTAGGGACTTCGATGTGTTAATAGTAATTGAAACGGATAATTCAATAGAAGTGTCCCTCTAACGTAATAATTGCCAAGGAAAGTGAACCACAAAGAAGTAAATTACAATTTACATTTATTAAAGCCCTGGGAGCTGCTAATGTTTTCTCATCAAGAAAGCCCCCCAGATAAGCCCCCTTCCATCTTCTGAATGTTCCTCCTCGTTCATGCTGCCCCTTTCGGCAACACCTTCACTTCTAAGATTGTCAGTCGGTGTATTTGGCCCCTCTTAAAATACCTGTCATTGCAAAGTGCTTAATTATATTAATTGCTCTGGTGAAAGCCTCATACTATAAACTTCAGCTAAAGTCTTCACTGTCAAATGTCAGCTTCCTCCCATTCTACCTAGACCATTTTCTTCGCCTGTGTAGGTTTATGAGATAACATGGCACTTTGTACCTTTAAAGGGCCATGTGAGTATCAGTTGGTGTTACTGTGCTTCCTCAGGTTTTCTTCAGAGGAAACAATCTTACCTGGGTTGTATTAGAACACTACTGAACAAACTCCAGCACTTAGAGTAGAGCAAATGCAACATCTTACCCTCCTCAGGAGGCGTTGCTCGGAGCATCTGGATTATTATCATTGCTACTGTTTCTGATGGTGGATAGGGAAGCACTTCACCTCCTAATGCCATGGGATGCACAGCCTTCTCACTTCTTTTGCCACCCCCACCATCTTTTTTGCACTAGATTCTGACCCATGGTTCTGAGCACCGATCCCCTCCTCCCTCTCACCTACCAGTTTTACTTCTAGGAAATATCCCGTGTGGGACTGACTTATGACAGGAGACCACTGGGAACTTGATTCATGCACGCCTGGAAGAGAAATCGGGGAGGCCTGGTCAGAACTCAGCCATGTCTTCATTCCCAGGAATTCCAGGAGCCCATGGAAAGCTTTAGATTCCATTAAGGGAGAAAAATATGGAGAGGAGAGCAAGAGAGACTAAGTGACAAAGAAAGAACTGGGGCAGGGGAGGGGGTGAGTACAAGAAAGGAAGGAAGAGAAGCCCTGGGGAAGAAAACAAGAGAGGCAACCAACCCCATGCCTCCTGGACCAAGTCTATGTCGTAAAGTGTGGGGGGAGGGGGAGGGGGGAGTGAGGCGATACAATGTGTCCAGTATGACTCTAACTATATGAAGTCTACGTTTATGAAGACAGACCAGAATTTACCAAAATGAAAATAGGTATATGTTAGGTTGTCGAGATCCTAAGTATTATTTTCTCCATTTTTTAGACTTTCAATTAGGCATCACATTTATAATACGAAAAGTAGAAGAAATGAGGTGTCAAAGAGGAGGGTGTACAGGCACAACCACAGCTGCCCCTCCCAAGCCCCTCCGCCCTGACCTCAGCTTGTGTAGCCTTGAAGTCCCAGCCGGGGAGGGGGGGGGCAGGGAAAGGCAGTCTGAAGCTCCACCCCCAGGGGGTGTTTCTTGCCGCCTTCACTCAGAGTCCACTTGCCCTGAAGGATGAGCTGGAGGAAAGTGGAAGCCAGCAAAGAGCCTTATCTAGGGATGTACTGACCCCCAACCACCTGCTTAGAATTGCCTGTAGTTAAGTCAAGTGTTGCAGGGACAGACATGACAGCTCTGAAGTGACTCTTCCCGGATGTTCGAATTCAACTTTTTAATTGAAGTTTTTTCTCAGCATTTTCTCTCTCTTGTTTTGAATGCACAGCCACCTCCCACGGCAGCACATGTATGGGAACTGGCCCCACACAAAGGCAGTGAGTCTGCAGAGGAAGCGGCGAAGAGCCGAAAGCAAAGTGTCCCATTGTCGGGAGGACAGTGTAATTACCTACAAAGAGCCTGGGCTCTGAACTCACCCAGACGCGAGTCGGCATCCCCATTCGGCAACTGAGTGAAGCCCGCTGGGCCTCGGTCGTCTCCACGGCTAAGCGAGGGTAATTTTGCTGGCTTCATTGGGTTGCTCTGAGAATCACAGGGTCTAGGGCCTGGAACGCGTGTGACACGCTTTGAGTATTTTAAGTACTCCACAGGTGTTCCCACTTCCTTCTGAACCAAGGAGTCCTATTCATTGCTATTCACTTCATTGAACGCTTCTACTTCAAACGAATGGAGAATAACACTCTGGGACGACCTTACTCATTATCACCCGCGTTTAGATGTGCCACTGATTAAATCACGACCCTTAAAATGTTCTTTCCATATACAATAACAAAGTCTTGTAAAACACCCTTGCTTGACAAGTCCCAGCGGTTGGCCAGATGCTCTGGAGGGATACTCGTTGGTCGAGGGACCAGCAATTCCAAGTCACACACGCTTTGAGTGACTTTGGGCAAGATGCTGCTTCTCAGGACCTCAGTTGTCTCATCTGTAAAATGAGGGAAGATGGCCAGAAGTAGGAATTTTCAACACGTTTAATCATTCCTCTTCTGTTCCAATTGAATTTACAAAAAAAAAAAAAAAAACAAAAAAAAAAACAGAGGAAGTCTGGTTGTGGCAGGGGGCAGTGCTTAGTGAGGCCACCAATCCTGCTGGCCCTCCCTCCCTAGTGGTTAACCTTGAGACCCTTGTTCAAGGCCGCACAGCAGGGCTTGAAACTACAGATTTTCACACTCTCTCGAACCACTTGACAATCGAACGTATTTTACATGTTCCTATTCTATGTTATCAACACCTCATCATAAGACATGACTATTAAGTTTTTTAAAATACTGTCAATATATATCAAAGCATATCATCACATTGCTTTGTTTGCTTTCATTGCTGGGCATTTAAAGAATGTCCAACTCACGATTTTGCGTTCCTGGGTGTCTGACATTTTCTTTTTTCTTTTTTTTTTTTCCTCTCCTTCTTCTAATCTTTTTTTACTTGCTTTCCATGCCTGTCCTTTTTTAGGAGGGCTGATACTGTCCAGTATTGGCTTCCCCAGCTGACTTCCTTCCCTGGATCGTTTTGAATGTTTGAGAGTGAGGAAGGAGGCAGGGTGCTTGCCATTTGGGACCACTTTTCTCTCTCTCTCTCCCAGGTGGTGTTTCCCCTACAAATCTCTGCCCCACGCTCTCCTCCCTTTGTCTAGACATCCTCCAAATGGGTCCGAGGACTAGCCTCAAGAGCATCACCTCGGAGCCTCTTTAAAAATGCAGATTCCTGGGTCTCATCCCATATTTTACTGAATCAAAACAGCCAAGATTTGAGGCTACAAAAGTAGATGATAAAATTAGCTCCAGCAATGAACATTCATCTCCTTAGGTTCTGAAAATCTTTTGAATCGCTATCCTCAGTTTCCCCCATCTCTCCATCTCTCGCTGCTCAGCTTCGTCCCCCTCGGTTCTCATCCTAATTACCAGCTGACTGGTGGACGTCACGCTACTTAAATGCGCCCACTCTGGACCCCTAATCATGCCCATTGTGCTCCTCAAAGCTAAGTCAAGAATTGCTGCCTTTTTATTTCCCTCTCTCTATATATTGTGGAAGGAAGCAGGTCCCTGCGCTTTTGTTGTTCCTACTTCTGGGCTGAGCTCCATTTGCTGGTGAACGGGGCCTATCTTCACTCTCCCCCTCTAAATACTATAACATTCAGCATCCTTTCATGTCTGTGCTTTTAAAGTAAATCTTTGGACAATTAAAGATATGAAATGGCTAAATAGAGTTCTGCGGGCGTTGTTCTCTGCCTTTTAAAGGTTTAATCACACTTAATGGCTCTCTTCAAAACTTGAATTTTCCATTTTGGTGTTTTGACGCCATTGAAAGAGTTTACTAATATTCTTTCAAAAGTATTCTCTGCTCAAATGAGCTATTCAATAAAGTTTTATGCCATGCTATAGGATTTATGCTAAATGCAAAATAATTTAAAGGGAGATCAGAGTTGGGGGCACCATTCCTCTACCCAGGTTTTGTTAGTTAAACCGTAATCATCAATACGGAATCCACTGGAAGTTGGTGGGAAGGAATAAGAAATATCATTTAGTTACGAGGGTGTATTTCAAATCCTATTTCAAATGCAGTTTAAATACTCCCTTCCTGGAAGGCAGGTTGCTGTTTAGCCTTGTGATTCTATAAATAAGAACTTGTGATAAATTCTCCTTTCCTCCCCACCCCTACCCTTCACCGTCTCTCTCTTTTTTCTTCCTTGAGAGTAATGGACAAAGGAATAGGAGAAAGTAAAAGGAATACACTTTTTGGCCAATTGTCTGTTACAGATTGTTTTAAACAGACTGTCTTGACCCTTTCCAACCATGGTCCTGCTGAACCACATCTCGTTCTGACTCATCATGGTCAGGAGTAGGAAGTTGGCTGGACACTGAGTACCCCCCTGGGTTACACTCAAAACCCAAATGCTAGAATACGTTCCTTGCAAGAGAAATTTAGTGGAAAATAAAAGCTGGTACCCCCTGACAGCATCTGCATTAACCCCTAGACTCTCTGGTGGGCTAAGTGATACGGATAATGCATGTGATGCTAATGAGACACATGGGCTCAGATGAGGAAAAGTAATGCTCTATGTCTGTGACCTAATAAGGACACCCTGCCTCCCTGCTGCCTTCTGCTTCTCCTGATTCTTTCTTCCCTCAAGTAACTGCTGAATACTTGCAACATGCCCAGTAGTATGCTAAGGGCTAGGGCAAGTTTGAAAGAATTGGAACCTGACCTTGAGGAGTTTAACATTTGGCCAAAGAACCCAGAAATAATGTAGGGAATAGAAAAAAACCCACAGGACATGACCTGTGATCAGGCACCGTCACTCGCTGACTACATGATGTCTGAGAAGGCATTTCATTCCCTCGAGACTCTTTCCCTTTCTTGGAGAGCTGCTGAGATGGAGTAGCATTTATTGCTACGTGGTTGATTTGTTATTTTGTGTCCTCTGCCTCCCCAAAGTAAGTAAGCTCCAGGAGAGCCAGGACCTTGGCTGGTTATTCACTTGGGCATCTCTAGTGCCTAGAACGGTGCCTCGCATAGAGCAATTGCTCAATAAATAGTTGCTGAAGGGATGCATGTGTTTCGGTTGAAGAAATCTTCATGAAGACTGAACTGCTGACCTTGACCTGGGTGGAAGGCTTGGAAGGATTTACACTGGACAGAGGAGGGCAAGAGTATTTCAGAAAGATAGCAGCAGAGGAAACAAAATGGGGTAGAACAATTTCTGTTTCAAAGATACTGAAGAGACCATTTGTACTCGGGAGTGATGGATCCGTCTGGGAAAAGTAGATGTGGGACTGATTTGAGAAGGCCTTAAATGCCAGGATTGGCCTGTGGGGAGATGGTGAAGGGTTTGGATCAGGAATGTTGATGTTTCTTGAAGTAAGTAATATTTTAGGACGATTAATCAGGCAGCGATGTTCAAGACTGAAGTGGCAGAGAAATAAATTAAGAGGACATTGCAATACCTGAGACAAGACCTGAATTAGGATCATGGAGACGGGAATCTAAAGGGAGGGAGAACAAGGGGCCAATGGAAGCAGGTCACTGAGGAGCTATGAGGAGACGAAAGAGGAGACAGTGTTTAAGGCATCAAGACTAGAATTCTGGTAGAATTAATAGAAATGGGGAAGTGGAGAAGGGAAGACCACTTTCGAGAGAAAGGAAGTGAATTACTCTCGGCTATGTCGAGGTGTTGGTGGAACACCTAAGTGGAAATGGCCAGCGGGCAGTGGAAAACGTGCAGCTGGAGAAAGGAATGTGGGTGAGGACCAAAGACAGCAGGTGTGGAAGCCACTCCCTGGCAGGCCACAGGGAAAACCAAGGGAGGAGAGGGCTCCTTTGAAGAAGAGGAGACCAGAGGCCCAAGGGCAGAACCTGAGCGGATGTGTAGTTAGGGGTGGGAGGAGGAAGACAGAGGAAACAGGAGTTCTCAGGGAGGGACGACTCCAAGTCATTTCGAGCAAATGGGACAGGACATTTGAAATGCCAGGCCACAATATGTAGTCACTTTAGGGATCATTATGGTGAAAATCCTTCCTGAGTGTAAGAGAATGGTCAAGCACATCAACTGCTACAGAGAAGATGTCAAGGAAAACGAAAAGTTAGAAAAGGTCATTACATCTGCACATTAGGAGGTCATTGAGAAGAACGGGAGAAAGACCGAAATCTTTTCCTACATGGGAACTTCTTCCACAAGGTAATTTCACATGTGGTCAGCCATCCTGTCAGAACACATGTTAGAAAGCCCTGCGTGCCCTTATCCCCTCCAGCCCGTGAGGACTGCCGTGTGGGGCGGTCTTTGTGGACCGTGTGATGGCCGCCCAGTTTGTGTTCTCCGTTAAGAGCAGGTCAACAGTTACTGATTAGTTTCACCCCATGTAAGAGGAGTGACCGATTTCTTATCCCTCACACCTGCCATCACCCCTTCTCTGATTTGCCTTCTTCCAAGTTTTTATAAATAGCGTGTTTTCAAGATTCAGGGGGAAAATGTAATATATTTTAAATAAGCCTCGATCAAGTGTTGGGCTTCTACAAATTGAGTTTCACTCCAGAAAGACATGTTGGGAATTTGGGTTTTATTAGCTACGGAGCTGATCTAACAATGCGTATGATAGGTTGCTGGCTAGCGACTTGCTAACACTTTGGGGTCCCTTTCAAAATATTCCGATCTCTAAGACATTTCCCTCAATTTGCCCATTTAAAGGGACATGTAAGTTCTTTCAAGGGACAAAGCATGAATCCACAAGGAGAGGTCAAGCTTCAAAAAGGGAAATTATACTGGTTCCCCACTCCCATCTTCACTTGGTTGAAATTAACCCTAACAAATAATAACTCACAATGAGGAGTAAAACCCACAGTTTGGTCACGTGAGATTTATCACAATGTCCCGGAAATATGGTGATAGAAAAATTTTCAAGTTTTCTTAGCACAACTGACTTGGGTCACATGTTCTGATACAGGTCAAGGTTAGGAGGTGGGGGAAGGGTGAGGGTTGGGCTTAGGCATCTGAGGTTCATTTGCTTATTTCGTTAGGGAAAGTTTCTTCAATTCAACAAACGGTAAGCGTCTGTGACAGACTTGTCCAGAAGGCTGAAGGCTCAGTGGTGGAAGCAGAATCTCTGCATCTCTGCCCTCAAGAGACTCTAATACAGCGGCCTGGGCAGACTCACAGGCAGATTGCACCGAAACAGAGCCAGGTGCAAGGAGAGGGAGGAGCTGGCGCTGCACTGAGAAAGGATGGATGTGCTGGGAGGAAGTCTCAGCCCTGACCGGAGGTGGGGAAGGTAGGTCACGAATGCATTTTGCAGGTGAGTTGAAGGGACCTTAGAGATGAGATTCTTCTCTTCTATCCTGAGGGTTTCAGCTGAAATGTCTTGTCACATCGAGGCCACTGCAGGAATGTCCTGCCCTGGCCTCACCACACCCCCATTCTCCTCTTCTAAGGAAGAGGGGAGAAAAACCAGACACTACCAGAGAAGGCTGAGGAAGGTGTATGGTGCGTGTCAATATTTGCAGGCCAGCTTCCCCATTGAGACCAAGCAGAGGACAAATTAGGACCTTCCAAGGTTGGGGACCCACCAACTCTCTGCCAGGAGTTGGGTGCCTCAGAATGACAGCTTCCATAGGGTGGCTGTGGAGGAGGGTGTCCAGGGGCTGGTGGCCTGGTGCCTCCTAGGGAGGCCTGGAAACTGGCTGGAATGGATCAGGGAAGAGCAATGGGGACCAGGGGTGAGAGAAAGCCAGCCCATAGGCAGCTTTCATGGAAGACGTGGCCTACTTCTGATTGGTCTCTTGAGGAGAGCATGGCCGTGGTGGGAGGGGCAGGCTGACTTTCCCAAGACTGGAGAGAACTCACTCACCCCACCTCTCCTTCCTGGAGAGGCAGGGTTCTCAGCCTTGAGCTAAACTTGGGTCCTTTGCACTTGCTTGCTCTGGAATGTGACCTGGGGAAGAGCCAACATTCTAGTTTGTGAGGGGCTTTGCATTGACTCCCCAAACCACCTTCCCCCAAGAATGTCAACTGCAAAGCTGTCAGAGGCACCCATGCAGGGGACACTGGAGGCCAAGGCAAGCTTCAACGGTGTGGTAAACCCAGCACTTCCAAGTTTTCTGGGGCTCGGGATGACACATCAAGAAAAGGTAAAGAAGGCCATTGGGCCTCTTTTTGAGTTGATCGAACTTCCGCTTTTTGTTCCTCAAACTCTGATAGAGGAGACTTGCCAATCAGAGGGTTTAATGGAGGACAGCAAGCAAGCTGACCCTGAGCCCTTGCATGCTCGAGGAGGAGGCAGCCCAGAGCAAGAGGAGGGCTGGAAACAAACCCACTCGCGGCACCGTGATGGCCCCAGGTCAGCCCTCCTTGGCTCTAGGAAATTCCAAGTCCAAGAAAGATAACCCCCCGACGTTTTCATTTCCAAGAGAAATAGCTTCTCTCTCTGCACGTTTTCTTCCACTCTCAGCAAGACCCGAACAAGCGCACGAAGGTTATAAACCTGCTACTTCACTGGGACTGTTTATTTCCAGTCGACAAATATTGTGCCAACGTTCACTTCAATTAGGAGACACACTTGACAATCTGACTACTCCATCTGATGCCTCAAGGGCAAATTTCAGCTCTTTCAGGAAGGGATGGGCCAATAACCGATCCATATGAATAAAATATACAGACAAGGAACATTCACAGCAGTTTGGGGAAGCCACCTTCTGCAGCGAGGAGAATAAACTGTCTACATGAAAAAAAAATCACATAAATAAAGCATGGGGCTTACACTGGAGGGAGGCTGGGAATTCCGACTGAAAGCTACAGTGTCTGCTTGCCCTTCCCCTGCCTGGAGTGGGGAAGGAAGTGAGAATCCACACCAAGGAGCCTAAGACATTTGTAATTCTGTGGGTGGGAGATACTGTGGCAGCAGAGTTAAACTCGCTAAGAATCGCACTGGTTTATTCCAGCTTTTAAAATCATCGCACAGCCCTGGCCGAGTGGCTCTGTTGGTTGGAGGGTCATCCAGGACCCCAAAAAGGTAATAGGTTTGATTCCTGGTCAGGATAAATGCCAAGGTTGCAGGTTCAATCCCCAGTCAGGGCATGTACAACTGAAGTTACTCTCTCACATTGATGATTCTCACATTGATATCTCTCTCTCTCTCTCTCTCTCCCTCTCTCTCTCTCTCTCTCTCTCATCAATAAACATATTCTCAGGCGAGGATTTAAAAAAATTAAAAAATAAATAGAATAAAACAAAACCATCCCAGTGAACAGAAGTTCTTCTTGGTGTCTAATCTCAATCCTTCTGTTAAAGCTCCTGTCTTCTTTATTAGCCTGAAGTCAACCAGAAAAACAGCCCAACATCCCCCCTTTCTATGGTTTTCCGTCTCCCATAACTGGAAGGCAAGGACTGGCCCCACTCACAGAGTTCTTCCTGCTCAGAATTGGCCTGGACCAACGCTCCTGTTTGCCTGGCAGGTGCAGACCACAGGGCTGGATCAGACCCCCAGCTGCCCTGCCCAGATGCACTAGTCAGGGTGCCATTCCCTCTCTAGGCTCCTGTATCCCCATCAGCGAAGGTGAAGTCAGTTCCTTCCTCATCTGACAAGAGTCTTCTGGGAATAAAGTCAGGTGATGAGAGTGGCAGAACATGAAAGTTTGGTAGAAGTGGAGGGACCCCTGTACTTGGTTACTTCGTTCCTGTTTTCAGAGATGACCTGATCTCAAGTACAATGAGCTCCCAGAGACAGCTCAGTCACCATCACAGAAATGAAAACAAAAACCAACTTTAAGTCAATATATCTCACACTTTCCATTCATCTCGTTCCCTGGAGAGTTAAGCCTATCTTAAATATCTGTATGCACATTTGTTTAAAAAAAAAGAAAAAAGAAAAAAAAGGACCTCACTCAGCTTCTGCGTATGTTTGTTAATAGGATAGAATTCATCTTACATTTCAGTATTGACAGGTATGTTCTGTTTTTCAAAGGGCATTGTAAACAGCTGTTGTTACAACAGAAAGAAATCTCTTGAGTGTGACCATCACTACCACTGTTTTACTTACCATTAAGACATATTTATTTCTATTGTTATTCAGAAATGGTCACAGTAGTATCTAGTTACATTTCCTTATCACAGGAGAGTTCTCAGATTTACACTAATAGTATTTGGTAAATCTCTAGTTATTTTTCATCTCTCTCATATTCATTCATTCAGCCTGTCCGTCTGTCATTTATTCAGCAAACATTTGTGAGAGCCTAGCATGAGTGAGGATGCTGGGGAAGCTATGAAGTAAAGACACCTGTCCTCCCTCTGGGAGACGGAAAGACAGACAGACAGCCTCGTGCGTGAAGGAAGTGAAGCAGAGGGGGAAGAAGCGATCAGCTCTGCATGAGGAGCAGGGAGTTTGACCGGAAACTCAGAGTGTGAGCGTGAGGCGGGGGTGGACAGAAGGGTGGAAGGGACGATGGGGGAGGGCTCCGCCTCTGCAAGGCGCAGAGTCCCAGCCGAGACAGCGGGGCTGTGGTCCGAGAACGGAGCTCCTTCTCTTCCTCCTTCCCCCTCCCTTCCTTTCCTTTTTTTGCTCATCCTCTCCTCCACTTCCCCTCTCCCTTTCTTCCTGCCACCATCTTCTTCTTCAATCCCTCTCTCTCCTTCATCTTCATGACTTAACAATAATTTTGATCTCACCTCCAATCCAAATATATTTGAATAGAAATAGAAAAAATGATCAAATATTGAAATTTCAGGCATCTCTTGCAGGGATGGCATGTGGTTCCATTCCTTCTATAACACCCCATGCTGACAGGACAGGACCCACAACCGTGGGGGCCAGGAGCAGGCACCCCCGCCCCACTACTCATCAGCTGGGAGACACCCCTTCCTCCCACTTGGTCTCCACAGGGGGCCGGGGAAACCCATCATTCTTGCCTTCGTCCCTGCCACTGGCTGCATTTTTTTTCTACACGCTTGAAAAACTCATTTGAAAAACCAGAGAAGCTGACCAAGCCTGGAGAGGACGGCTGGGTGAGCAAAGGGGGCATCGAGCTGTTGGAAGTTCATCAAGGACCTGAAAGCAGAGAGGTGTGTGGGCAGAAGTCACTGACGTGTCCACCACTCCCAGCGTTCACCAGAGAGCGTGCGGGCAGTCATCTCAGTCACCGTTGCATGGACACAATGTCAACAGGAAAATTACTTTATTAAAGTCTTATTAAATCAAAGTCCCATTTAAATCATTAGGACGCTCTCCATCCCACCCACCCATGCAGCCCCAGAGAGCAGACTATTAAAACTACACCCACCTGCTCTGGTCTCCACAAGTTTGTGCAGGAGAAATTGCCCCCGATTTTGGCCGTGGTAGCCATGCCACGTAGCCTTTCCTCTCACCCAAATTCATCTGGCTGTGCTTTTGAGCTAAACAACAGGCATCCTCAGAGTTCATAAATTTTCATTCCTCTGCCCATCCAGAGAGCAGAAATTCATGACTTGATCACAATCAAATAGTGTAAAAACCCAAACAAAACTACATCTGGACAGACAAACAGGATGCCAGGTTTTTGCTTGATGAGAAGGGAAATAGCTCAACCCTGGCCCCATGAAATAAAGGCTTGATCTCCAAAAAATGCTCATGGAACCTTAATCGAGTCGCTGAGACCAGCTTCCCTTATAACATACAACATAAACTGGGCATGGGGCTCATTTTCCTCAGCGCTTTGTGACCTGGAAAACATTTTGTTGGAGCCTTTAAAAAAACTAGCCCACGTTCATTCCCCCTACTCCCCAAATGCGATGATCATCATTCTCTGTTCCTTTAGCCCAGGTGGACAGCAGCCAGGGAGCTGGAGGGGCCAGGGGAGGGGAAGTGGACTGACAATTTCCTGACACAGTTAACAGGCCGTTAAAACTCTGTCCTGCTCAACCTGAGCATCAGTGTTTGGGCATCGGAAGGCTGGAGCCACGAGAGAAAAATAGGTGCTCATTGCTGTGGCTGGTCTCTGGGCGTGAACCACAGAGCCCTGGCCACCCGTTGGTGGGACAATCCATCGTCCACAAAACTGGTTACAACTGCAAAGTTCGAGTGGATTTTCTGCAAAAATATAATCATGTGCTGCTGTAGGCGGAAACAGAAATATGTTGTGTTTTTTGTTTTTGTTTTTTTAATAGAAGGTGATCTCTCTTTTGGAAGCAAAAGCAAAACCTGGGTTACCTGAGCTGAGATCCTACCAAACCAAGAGGGAAACCTCAAACTGTTGGCACATATCCCTCCCTCTTCATGCTCCCCCAGTCCCTCTCTCCAGAGCTGCCCAGGGTGACAGTGTCTCTGGGCAGAAGCGGCAGCAGGCTCCATGCAGATGTTTTTTTAATTGTGTCCCAGCCATTACTCCACTGGGAGGCTTTTAAGATAATGTATTAATATTATCTTTAACCACGGTGGATGAAGCAGCAGGCTGTGGGGTTTTGTGGTGTGCGTGTTTGTGATTTCTTCCTGAGTTGTTTATTTGATAATGACATTAAATATTAGAAACTCTAACAGCTGGCGTGTTTATCCCGACTTGAGTATATTAACCTCTTTAGCCCTCTTTTCCAGAAGAAGGACTCGGCATCACAGATCTCACTGTCAGCTGTGGTGCCTGGCGGCCCCGCCGATTGGCATTCTGACAGAACCTAAAGTCCAGAGCAGCAAGTAAACATGGATGACATTGCAGGGAGAGGGGGAAGAGAGCACATGATGACTTGAGGCACCTGCAGCTGCTTGCACCCAAATCAAAGTAAAGTCTGAGCTCACTGGAATGGAAAAGCACTGAATTTACCGGGAGTGAGTTGGCTCCATGTGAGGTGAGGGAGGAGTGAGCTCGGTGGGGGACGTGGGAGGGGAAGATGGAGCCCTGGCTGCTGGCATTGTGCCCATTGACAATACTCCGCTGAAGTACCTCAGGGGAAACCCCGGGTCCTAAGGCCCATTGTCTCCCATATGGTGACTAAGGAAGGATTGGCAGCAGCCAGCGCCAGGCTGACAGGTCACTGACATGAAGGACAAGCTGGGTAGGCTGTGCTACCGGGTAGGGCAAAGATGGAGTTCACTTAACAAACATGACTTTAGCCCTAGAACTACACTTTACCAGACACGTGACCTTCAAGCAAGTTATTTAATCTCTCGGCCTCAGTTTCCACAACCACGACATGGAAATAATTACCCATGGCCATGGTCATGGTGAGCCATAGGCAAATGGCATAGTAGATGGATAAGGTGCAACTATAACTACTAGTTTCTTGTCTCTCCTTAACTTACAAGTATTCACTTTGGACCCTTCTCCACTGACAACCCCCAGAATTTTAAGACAGTGAGGCATTTAGAAGCTTCTGCAGCTTACTTTCTGCCTGGAGTTGGAGTTAACAGAGCCCATTCAAGCCCTGGGGCTCCTCACCCCACGTTCTGGGCCTGAGTGTCTCTGGACTGCTGACATGCAGGGGGATAAGTAGTGGTCCCATGTTCAGGTTCACAGGCAAGTGTCTCCCTAGGAAGAGACATGTTCTCTTCTAGGGCCACCCACAGCCTTAGGGCCCTACTAACAATGGTGATTGGTCCTCACAGGTGAGGTGCAGAGTCAGGAGGGATGGAGAGCCAGAGAGTGAGGCTGGGGGTTGCTTTGGGATGGTAGAGGAGGTGCTTCCATTGTTGCAGAAAACCAGATTATTCCTGTGTATGGCAGCGCTTGGCATATGGGAGGGGGTATGAATTGGCTCATGAATGAGTGAAGAAATGAATTGTTGAATAAAAATAAAATGTGCATGCATAGAGTACATTCATTCTGGTGCATTGCCACACTCATGGCAGAAAGTTTCAGTGTACTGGACAACTTTTGTGTACCATCTCGGATCCTCTGCTCTCCTGTACCCAAGGCCTCAGACCCCTTGTTCCACTCCAGCTGCCATGGCAGGGACCAGCAAAAGCACAGCTTGACCAGGGCCCCCAGGCCCGTGCTGTGAGCTTCTCACTCCAGTATTGGGGCTCCCATTACCCCTGCCCTCTCCCCACTTTCTTTTCTCCTCCCCCCAGGCACTTGGAGCCTCTGCAGCAAAGTCCAGGCTGGTCAGTTCAAAAGGTACACAATACTCCGATTCAAAGTAAAACTTCATCTTTGCCTATCATTCTTTTATTTGCATTTTGCCAGTCATCTCTCTTTTTTTCCATGGATCAATGCTTATATCAAAGGAATGACTTTCTAATAGTGGAATTTCTAGTGATCAGCACCTCTGGGGAATGGGAGTGAGGGCAGGAGGTCCTTCCTGCGTTTCCTCTCACCATGCCACATCAATATGCACCTCCGTGTCAGGTGAGCTCTAGTGTATGTCTGACTGAGGAGTCAGCAAACTATGACCCCAGGCTAACGGGGCCAACCACCTGTTTTTGTAAATTACATTTTATCGGACCGTAGCCATGCCCATTTGTTTATTTATTGCTCACAGCTGCTTTTGGCCTCATGGTAGAAGTGAGGGGTTGGGGTAGAGACTGCGTGGCCTTCAAAGCCTAAAATATTTCCTCTCCAGCCCTTTGTAGAAAAGATTTGTCAACCCCAGTCTAGGTTAATGTGGAGCTTATTATATTCACTGTAGTATAGAGATCTCGGTATGGTCCAATCAGAACTTATTTTAGAGCTCGTCAAAAGCTATTTTCTCTAAAACCAGTAAGCATGGAAAAAAAAAAAACACAAACCTATGTTCAGGTATTTACAAAAACAATACTAATACTACCACAAATTAAAGCCTTTTACTGACTTTATCTGATCTTAAGACTCACAATAACCCCAGGGGTATTGTTAACCCAGTTCTAGAGGCAATAAAACTGTGGCTTGGGGGTGTTAAATAACTTGCCCTTTGTTTCACAGTAAGGGGTGAAGCTGGGATTCAAACCCTGGGCTGCTAGCTGATCCTAACCTCTTCTCTGCACTCCTCAAATGGTGATGATTGCTACCATGTATTAAGCATGTATTGAATACCAGGCACTGTGTAGACTGACCTCCCCATCTTTTCATTTAATCTTTAAACAGATTCCACCCAGTGGGAACGTGCAGCCCGAGTTCACATCGGAAGTTTCTGCAGCTTTTATGAAGAGCTCTCCACGCTAATAACCACAACAACCACACCCATGAAGACCCTTCCTCAGCCCTTCACCTCCCTTCTGGAGGGCAGCATTCCCCGTTCATTTTGCTCCCCTCTGCGGGCCTGGGCTGCTTTTCTGCCTCCTTCCAGGCTGGGAGAGCTCAGTCTGCCCATCCTTCTCCCACATCAGGGCAGCTGGGCCTGCCTTGCAGAGCGGCAGGTGGCCGGGGGCCCTGGGTGTCTAACTGGGGGTGCGAGTGAGAGAATGGACCAAATCGTGGTTTGGCTAAAGAGATGAAAAAAAGTGTGGCTGCTCAGCTGCTGGTGTGCTCTGGCTCAGGAGAGGAACCAACACTGGCGTCTCCAGCTTTCCAGCTTCCCCAGCCTGGGCGCCACCGGGGCACAGAGAAGCACCGCTCCAGCCCTCTGCCCCACCGACACCACATGCACTGTGCATGCTCTCTCCCCTCCCCACCTGTCCTCGCTGCCAGGATGATTTGTTCATCTCTCAAATGACTCTGCCGCTCACTCATTATACCACCCCAGGCACTCTGGGCCAGATGCAGCATGATAATCGACTGTCTCTGTAAAAAATTTAGAACCATGGGGTAAGTTGCTAAAATTGTTATCAATTTCTTCCTAGACCTTCGAGATGCCCAGTTGTGCCAGAGGGTCGACTAGAACGAAGCACTGTTCTGAGTGGCCGTGGCATCAACGGTGTGGATTTATTATTGCTTGGCTCCTCCACGCACTTTTATTTTTCCAGCATTGCATTCCTAGTCTGTTTCTGGCAGAAAAGAAAACAGGCGGGATTTGAGGAACATATTAAAATAAACATGTTTCCTTTGTTACCGATGGGACGTTGCAAACTTTTGGGTTGAGGGGCAATTGGTTGGACTCGGTCATATGCGGTGGTAAGTATTAAGGGACTGGCATGTTAGGCCCTGTCTGTCATTCTCACTCCCGAACTCTGGACTTGTGTAAACTGTGGTCTGTTACATCTCCACTTGGACGTCCTGCAGGTCTCTCCAACCCAACAGACTCAAAAGACAGCCCTGTCTCCTCCTGGCTTCGGTTACTGGCCTCCCTACCCACTGAGTCCCCGAAGCTAGCAACCTGGGAGTCACTCCAGACATGTCCTTCGGCCCGTATATCCGCTCCTGCTCCCAGTGTCCTGGCTTGGCCCTGGTCATCTCTCCTGAACTGTGGCCTCCCAACGGCCCTTCTAGCTTGCATGAAACTGCAGACTCTTTGTCAAGCGAGAACAAACAGAGATAAAGATGATAAAGATGTCAGTCAGGAAAATGTGCAAAAGGAGAGAAGGATAGTGCCCATGAAAAACTGGAAACAAAGACTCGCCCCTTGATGACCAGTGACGTGAGTGCTTGAGAGACCGACCGCACATGGGGCAGAAGATCTGGAGGCTGTGGACGTGGACGACGACGTTGTCCTTTTGCAGCTGGCAGGCACGCCAAGTGTCAGCTATGCTTGTGGTCATGACTGACGTTTGCTGCAACATAGTCAGGCTAAATTGTCCCTAACCCCCCCAACGAGATCAACCAGAAACAGGAATTTAACAGAGTCCGATTGTCACTGTTTAAAAAATACTATGACTAAAAAGGTGACTTTATTTGACATGTCTTTCCTAGCAGTACATGTCGGGGAAGATAAAGCAGGCCTTGTCTATGCAGTTCCCAAAGAGAATTTTGAAGTTAGGGAAACAAATAAATAGTGACCGGGGGGTGTCCCTCCATATCCCCCGATCCAGCCCAGCCACCTCAGACGCAGTCACTCATCTCCTCGGTCTATTCCACTCACTCACTCTCCTTGCAGCACCGTTATAATTCCAACAGCAAGTTGGGGGGCGTCAGCAGAGTCCTCTCCTGGAGATGTCCCCTGAGTCGAGGTGGTAGCAGTTAACGTGGCGTTGACACCAGCTGCCACTCTAGACACTGTGTTGAAACACTGTGCACGGCGGGCAGGTGAGGGGAGCGGAGGGAGCTGATGATGCCCCCAGAGAACGTGGGGCTCCTTTTTCATTGTGGGGGTGGAAGGGGTGCTCAGACACAACTCTGACTTGTCTCCACTGCAGCTTCTAATCGACAGAAAATGTGGCAAGTGGTTGAAGACCTGAGAGACTACCCACCGCATTCCCAGGGGCTCCAGCCTGGTAGCTGTGAGTCCCTGTCTTTGGTTACTGCTCCCTCTGCCTGGAATTCCTATTCCCCTCAGTCACCAAGCCCTCTTTCCCTTGGTTCTGAACCCAGAAATCTCCTATCGCCTTCCATGTCTCAACTCAAGGGTCTCCTCATTGCCCTAAAAAAGATGGACTAGACCACAGTTTCCTTGGCTCCCCCGCCTCCTCTGTGCATATGGCTGCCCTGCTACCTCAAACACTCTTACAGATGCTCACGGATGAGTCTGAACCCCTGTCCAGACCAGCCATGTATCTGATAAATTCTCAGCTATGTGCCGTTGAAGTTTTAGCCCCACTTGTATCCCAAATGCCTTGCACGGTGCTGAGCAGCTAGTAAAGACTGTCTTCTAGTTTGTGAGAAAATGGACTCTGTGGAATATCCCAGGAGTGGGGGATGGTCAAGTTTGTATATTTCTAGGGGAGAAAGCAAATCTTGAAAATTCTGTAGGTTGTCCAGCCTCGCGGACATTTGCACAGCCAGTACTGCGGAGGTTCTGGTTTATTCCCTGGACAGTAACTAAAGCCACCGGCCACATGAGGTATTTAAAGAGATTCTCTTGGGAGACCCCAAAACCCAGTATTGTTAAAGTAAAAGTGTTGGTCAGAAGGAGAAGGAAAGACAGTTCTGCCTAGGCTGGTGTCCAGCATCAATCTTCAAGGAGAAACATCTCTCCTCCTGCCTAGAACAGAAGCAGAGAATTGTGAAGATGATACTAGGAAAATGGACATTTCTTCGAACTGCCTAAGCTGGACTTTGAATCACAGCATCCTTATTTCGTTTGATTTTTGTTATGCTTCTAAGTTAGCAAATAAACCAGCTTGCACCAGAAACTCTGCGATACATCCCAGGGTCCAACAGAAATAACTGACTTATCCGTATTTGGGATTACTTATACATCTCTCTACAAGGATAGAGCATCAAGAATTTTCCATTACAGTGAAGACACCAGAAGGTGGAAGAGAACTGCAATGAACTCACCAGCTAAAGAATTATTCTGGCCACAGTGGCTTGTGATGCCAAATCATTCAAAGCATATGTATTTTGGACACCGTCTAGTAGTCCCTGTTCTAGTCCAGACTCTCATAAGCCCTAAAAATATGCTCTTTCAACTCATGGGCATGGACAACGGGGCAGTAATTCTGGGCGTGAGGGGGGAATGGATGTGGAAGAGGATATAAGGGGGACATTTGGTAATGGAAATAATACAATACAATAAAAAAGATAATCTTAAAAATATGCCCCTTCGTATCTTTTTCTTTACTGATTTGAATTGTGTCTAGATATAAGCTCAAAAGGGAAAAGAGACCCTAGAAACCCCGTGGTGCTTTTGGGAATGCCTCTCTCAGGTTAACCCAGAGGGAAAGGGGACAGTGATGGTCCACTGGGAGCTGAGGTGGGGGGGAAGGGCGGGAGGGGTCAGCTTCTCCTGCCCTGGGTCCCCCAGCCCTGGAACTGCCCATCTGTGAGCGCACCTAGCATCACTGATACCTCAGTCTTGGTTTTTCTACTAGAGTGTAAAGGAAAGAGATGGACTTAGGCATCTTTGTAACCCACATGGCTCCCCACACACAGTAGCAGGTACTCAATTAATACATTAGAATTAATATCTCATCACCTGGACAAGGAAGATGAATACAAAAGCTCTCCAATGAGGTTACAATATCACCCATAATATAACTGTTTACCATATAGCAGACCCTGGGAATATAAAGATAAAGAACATTCAGTCCATGCCTTCCAGGAGCTCAGAGACTAGGAAGGCAGTCAGCTGGGTCAATAGCTCATTTTAATATGATGTTGTCAAGGCTTTTCATACTAGCAGTGCAATTTCAAAAAATAGTAAAGGAGTGCTTAGTGTGTTCCTAGCACTTGGTTTATCTCCTGCAATTATTATCCTCATTTGAGAGTTCCTGTAAGGTAGGTGGCCTGACTGTGGCAGAGCTGGGAGGGAGTCTGGTCCAGGGTGTGAGCCCTTCCCGCATGGTACTGCTGTGCTGCAGGTGGCCCAGGGAGCCAGGAAGCACGGAAGACAGACATCTGTGTCCTTTCCTATGTGCTAGAGCAGCAGGCACAATGTCAGACACTTAGTTGTTAATATAACTACCTTCCACGGAATCTGAGCACACATCACCTCCACTCTCTCTTAGCTCTGAGCTCCTACAGCACCAGAAACCCATACCCCACACTTTCACTCCCATCTTTGGGCCTTTCCATTGGGGTTGCCAACAGCTGCCTGATTTTATTGTCTAAATTATTTCTGCCCCTAACTTGCCTGTAAAATCCTTGAGGGCAAGCATTTAGTTTACGTTGCTGTTTCTCCTGTAGCACCTGGCACAGCGTGGACACACTGCAAGTACTCCGTTTATTGGCTAATTGATTATTGCTGTATTTTTCTCCTGGCAAAACTAAACCAAATCCACTACCATGTTCTTTGAAGCACTATTCACCACAGCCAACACATGCAAACAGCCTAAATGTCCGGAGATAGATGAATGAATTTTTAAAAAGAGGGTACATCTATGCCATGGAATATTACCCAGCCTTAAAAAAGAAGGAAACCGTGCAATGTGGGACGTGGATGAGACTTCGTTATGCTAACTGAAATAAGCCCGTCACAGAAGGACAGATGCTGTGTGAGTCCACTTATAAATGAGGTATCTGCAGTAGTCAAACTCATAAAAACAAAGAATAAAATGCTGTTTGCCAGGGGTTGGGGGCTGGGGAAATAGGAGTTGTTAATGGGGGGCGTAAAATTACAGTTATGCGAGATGAATAGAAACCTGCCATACAGTACCGCTCTGGTAGATAACGAGATTGAATTGTACACCTTAGAATCTAAAGGGCGGATCTCATGGTAGGTGTTCTTAACACACACACACACACACACACACACACACACACACACACACAACCCCTAATGCCTTTAAGTATTTTTTTAAAAAACTAAGTTAAGCTAAACAAAAAACAAACAAAAATTTACCTTGACCTAATTTCTTCTGCTAGTTACTGCTTAATTTCTTTGCTCTCTTCTGCAGCAAAACCCATCAAGTTTTTCCCCAGTTTTATTGAGATATAACTGGCAAATATTAGTTGAGGGTGTACAACATAATTTGATATATGTATATATGAGAAATAATCACCATGATAAGTTCAGTTAACATCCATCACCTCACATAGTCACATTTATTTTCTTGTGATGAGAATTTTTAAGACTTACTCTCTTAGCTGCTTTCAAATATATGATACAGTATTGTCAACTATGGTTACTGCAATGGCCACTGTGTCTCTAGAACTTATTTGTACTTCCTTAGCACCTTGACCCACTTTGGCCATCCCTCCCCACCCACCCCTGATTCTGGCAACCACAACCACCGATTTGTTCTCTGTCTCTATGAGTTTTGTTTTTGTTTTTTTAAGATTCCACATATAAGTGAAAATATATAGTATTTTTCTTTCTTGGTCTGACTTATTTCACTTAGCGTAATGTTTTCAATGTCCATCCACATTGTCACAAATGGCAGGATTTCCTGATGTTTTATGACTGAATAAAGAAATAAACTTCTTTATCCTCTTACCCATCTGTGAACACTTAGAGTGTTTCCATATCTCGGCTATTGTAAATAACGCTGCAATGAACATAGGAATGTGGGTAAGTCTTCAAGATAGTGATTTTGTTTCCTTTGGATACGCACCCAAAAGTGGAACTGCTGCATCATACACCACTTCTATTTTTAATTTCTTGAGGAACCTCTATGCTGTTTCCCACGGTGGCTACACCAATTTGCATTCCCACCAACAGAGCACAAGGGTTCCCTTTTCTTCAAATCCTCACCAACACCTATATTTTGTCTCTTAAATGATAGCTCCTTTACCAAGTATGAGATGGCAAATAATCTTCCCTGAAGGTTGGTGAGGTTAAGCACCTTTTTCATATACCTATTGGCTATTGTTATTGTCTTCATTGGAAAACTGTCCATTCAGTTCCTCTGACCATTTTTAAAATTGAATTGTTTGGGTTTTGTTTTTTTTGTTTGTTTGTTTGTTTTGTTTTGTTTCTTGGCTATTGAGCTTGTAAAATATGTAAGTATTTTACTTTACATATGTAAAGTATGTGTACTTTACATATTTGGGCTATTAAACCCTTATTAGATAAATGACTTGCAAACATTTTCTCTCATTCCATAGGTTGCTTTTTGTTGACAGTTTCCTTGACTGTGCCAAAGCCTTTTAGTATGCTGTAGTTCTGCTTGATTATTTTTGTTTTTGTTGTCATATCCAAGAAATCATTGCCAAGACCAATGTCAAGGAGCCTGCCCTCTGTTTTCTTTGAGGAGTTTTATGGTTTCAGGTCTAACATCAAACCTTGAATCCATTCTGAGCTGATTTTTGTACAAAGCCATTTTCTATATTGTTAGCAATTCCTCTCTCCTCATTTTCTCTTAGACCTGATCTGGCTGGGAGTTCACCTCCACCACGCCTCCAAAACCACTCTTGCTCAGGCCACTGGTGACCTCCATGTTGCTAAAAGGAATGGTAACCTCTCAGCCTTCATCTTTCTTGACTTCCTTCCCCACAGCAGTTCTTTACCTGGCTCCAAGGACCCCACAGAGCTGGCAGGTTGCTCTTTCTCAGCCTTCTTTGCTGGTCTTCTCTCCCCAGCCTCTTCCTATTGGAGTGTTCCAGGGTCTTGTTTCCAAGAGTATCATTGGTTCTGTTCTCTTCTGCATATTCCCCTTGGTGATCACATTCAGTCCCATATATGCAAACAACTTCCAAATTTATATTTAAAGCTCAGATATCTCCCTCCAGGATAACTTCAGACTTGCATCTCCAATTGCATACTCAACATCTCCAGGTGGATGCTTGAAACAGACACCTCAAATTCAACATGAAACTCCTGACTTTTCCTAAAAAAGCTCCCTTACATCTGAGTTGTAAAGAACTCAGCTCTTCCAGTGCTCATGCCCCGAACCTCAGCCTGCCACCAATCAGGAAATCTCCTTGGTTCCATCTCCAAACTATATTCAGAAACAGACCACTTCTCAGAACCTCCACCTCTGTTGTCTTCATCCTCCTCCTCCTCCTACCCATGTCCCTTCTCTACCTGTGCCCTCTATGCTCAACACAGCAACCAGTGTGACCTTTAAAAACCTACATCAGATCATGCTATTCCTCTGCTTAAAATTCTCCAGTGGCTCCTCATTTATATCAGAATAAAAGCCAAACATCTTCAGATGACCAGTAATTCCCTACAGGAGTTAGACCCCAGGATCCACCCTCCCGTATTGTCACTCACCCTTGGCCATCCCTATACACCCTGATCCGGGCACAGGGGCCTCCTGGGTGTTCCTCAGATGCTGCAGGTACTTCACCAGCTTAAGGCCGTCACACTTAGCAGGTCCCTTGCCTGGAGGCTTCAGCTCTGGATATCTGCCCAGCTCAGTGGCTCCCCTCCCTGTAGTCTCTGCTCGTGTTGCCTTCTCAAAGAGGTATAACCCGACCAGCTGCACAGCATCCCGACTCTGTCTTCCCAATTTTTCCGTCTCAGTTCTGCTTCGCCTGTCCATAGCATTCACGACCTTGGAACATATACTAATTTGCTATTTATCATCTTTATTGTTTATTATTCATCTTCCCCCACTAGCTTATAAGCTTCAAGAAGTCTGTATCTGTTTTGTTCATTGAGTCATCCTAAGCACATAGTAAGCACTCAATAAATATTTGTCAAATGGATTAATAATTCATTAGTCTATCACTCTGGAACCAAGTAGGCAGCATGAGGTCCTAGAGTGGGTCTTCATATACAAAGAAACCAAGAGGGTACCTGGTCCCTGGTATAGAAAGGAAGGAGGATTAATCATTTATCCACATGCCCCGTGCCTGGCGGTGCTGTAAATAGAGATTTAACCCGAGCATCCATCAAAGCACTGAGCCTTCCCAGGAGAAAAGTATTCACAAAGTACCACAGGGGGTGGGGATGGGAGTCACTAAGGGTGAGATTTTGATTTGCAGGATTTCAGTTTTACTGAAAAAGCATGTTGGGGTCCATCCCTCATCATGGGACTGGCCCCCTTTGTCCTCCTTCTTCCATCCCAGCTTCACAGCTACACCCTGTGATCAATCCTCTGCCCCAGGGGACCAGGCAGGACTTGGCACTCAGACACAATAATCAACACAACCCCAATCGATGTTGAGATCAATGCTGGTGTTTGAAATCAGGTTCCACTGCGTTCACTTCATCCAGCGGCATTTACCTCAGCCGAGCTGGGACTCCAGGAGCTGTGTGTAGCCTTTTCCCCTCAAAATTGAAAGTGGTTTTTTTTTTTTAGTCACAGTAGTGGGTTTCAGAACTGCAAACCAGAGAGGTGTTTTGATTCCACAAACAGCCTCCAGAGGAAACCATTTCAAGCCTAACATTTTTCTTCTGCAGCCAAGGGACCCAGTAGCATCATCTCAAAACTCTCCTTCCCCCGGGCCTCTCCCATCACACATACATACACAAACACACAAGACCTAAATAGGAAACAAAATCGGTTCCTCAGCCTATTTTTACTCCATCAGAATGCGGAAGGGAAAAAACATATTATAAGGAAGGATTCTAATGACCTTCCCTGCTTAGAGCTACAGACACCAGAGGATCATATGAGCGAAGTCTCTTTTGTGTTTGCATCTGCTTAGGTCGTTATTTGGACACTACTGCCTGCGCGTTTGTGTTGGGACAGGGCCGCCCAGCCTCCAACGTCTCATGGAGAGAGACACCTTGAAGTACCTCATGCCAACATCACAGAGCCCTGGTCTGCTTATCTGGGTCAGCAGAGCCTGCTGCCCCCAGGTAGCCGAGCACTTCTGGAAACACCGGGGATGTGTTAAGAACTGAATGTTTGTTCCTGTGCTTTTGTGAAGCCTGCCCTTGGGCAAGCAGCTCACTCTCCCTTCCCTGGAAAGACAGAGAAATCCACCTGAAAGGAGGAGGGGTTTTATGAGTCCGAAGACAGGCCTCTCCTCTCCTTCCTGCCTGGCTTTCAGTTATCTTGCCTGATGGAAACTGGGCATGTTCTAGAATAGTCCTCACTTTTGGAAGACATTGAATTCTGAGATCAGAATTGGAAGGGATTGTAGAGGTTAACTGATTTATCCTCTTCTCCACTCCCATTTCACAGGTGAACAAACTAAGGAACAAAGAGAAAAGGCCATATAAGGAGCAAATAAGGAACAGCATTAAGTCTAAAGACAGAAGTAATTTGCTCCAGAATTTCCACATAGAAAAGGCTCATGGAGGGACAATACTATGGAGGGGACAACTAGGGCACATATTTTGAAGCTGCTTTTGCTCACAACATACATGTTAAGATGTACGTTCTTTTTTTGGGGGGAGGGACACTTTGCTAGAGGCTAATAGAGTTTATGTGGGACACCAAAGACCTGTCCCCAAGTACCTTTAGGCACGCCACAGAATTCAGAAATTCTGATGCCTAATCTAGGGCTGCCCACTGCTCCCCGATGCCTTTCCTGGGATGTTGTAATGGAACATAATCTTCTGAACTTCCCTCAGAGCATCCCCTGGAGCCATGGCTTGGACTGTACCCTGGCACAGGCTGGGTGATGCCTCTTCTCTGATAATGTACTTGGTTTGGGCATCTGTAGCTCTTCAGGATGCTAGACTTCAAAGAAATGCTGCCATTCAGATCAGCCTTGCTCAGAAATTTCAAAACCTTTGGCCCAAAGAGTCTTCATTTTTTTGCTCACTCTGACCAATCCCATTCTGGTACTTTCTATGCACACAGCCCTTTCGGCCTCCAGCTACCCCAGAGCCCTCTGAGCTGCTTTGCTTGAGCCTCAGCCAAACCCACACAGCCTAGCCCTACACACACTATCAAGGAGATGAGTCATTGAGGGCAGGCCCACAAGTTGGAGCTACCTGTCCCTTCCCCTAAGAAAAGAGCTCTGTGTTCTAGCCTCTGTGGTGAGAGATTAGGAATCTGGATAACCAAACTGAAGATAGTCCTTATCACCATTGCCTGCAGCTAAGGCGTTCCTGCCCCTTCCTCCTTGCCCAAGTGAATGGTGCCCCTCCCGGGATGGTCTGCATTCGCTAAAGAATGCTTCACAGGACACAATCCTGTGAAATACTCTGAAATAAAGGAGGAGGAAAGAGATTCTAAATCAAATAGAGTTGCACGCCATATCTCTTTTGCCCACATCTACTGCCCAGAGCAATCATGCTTAACTGCTACTGAGTGGCAGAATCACCTGTGGGTCATTTTCAAAATAATAAATTTTGGTTTCACCAGAATCAAAATTTCTTAATACTCATAGAAGTGTAGGGTTGAATAAGAGCAAATTTTTTTCAAAAGTTGGTTACTTTTTTTTTTCATCATATCAGCACGTGCATTTGGTTAAAATTAAATAAATAAATAATCTAGAAGGGGTTCCGAAGAAAAGCAACCAGCCTTCCCAGCCCTCCTGCTAGGCTTTGGTCAAAGACAACCAGCTTTCGCTATTTCCTCCTTCTCGTTATTTTGGTGTTTAACAACATGTGTCATATAACACATTTCTGCCATTTTTATTTGACCTGTCAGCTTTAGATATTGGCTATAATGAACGAGGTTTGGCTCAATTAGACCCCTTTCCTCGCCGCCATCCCTCCCCGAATGAAGGCTTTGCCCGTCTGCGTCACCCCCGCTCTGCGCCAGGGAGCAGCACGCTCGCTCGAGGCGCTCGTCCCTTCCCGGGGCACAGTATCTGCAGACTGCTCGGTCCTAGGATGGAGACAGCGCTGGCGAGAAGGGTGGGGCACTACCGTCGTCAATAGGTTGGCTCAAAAAGTTGAAAATCAATAAACAGTATTTATACTCTTATGCTCCTGTCAGGCTTGTTGTCTGCAGAGCAGAGAACAGTTTGTTTTGCTGCGCACGCAGCTTGTAAATGGGAACACTGTCAGGACCCGAAAGTTGTATTCGTTCATGAGTGACCTTCCCATCACCACCCCAGCACGTTAATGCTTGAAGCAGTCGGGTACAAATTTTCTCACAATTAGAAAGAAACCCATAGACATTACATAAAGATCTAAGGAAACAAACATTGGGGAGTGACGCCTTCCCTGCCTTCAAGAGAGGCGGCTGCGACAGCTTCTGTATCAGGGTAAGTGCCTGAGGGAGGCTGCAGAGGCAGCCTGGGAGGACATTGCTCCTGCGTTCAAACAAAACCAGATTATTGAAGAAACCTACCCCTAGATCGGACACTTTAGCTCTGACGACCCGGGCCTCTGTTAGAGGTGAACGTCTTCACGGAGGAAGCAGAACCCCAGGGTGCAAGACAAAACCTGCTGTGATTCCAGCTGCAATTGCACGCCAGCGATGAGTTAACTTTGCAGATATTTTTCTTAGTATAGTTACTGTTTTGGTTAATGCTTTGGTTACAAAGTTCCACAAGTTTTGAGTCACCAGCCAAACCCTATTTTTCCTGTGAGCCCTGTTATTTTTATTGTGGGAGTCTCTTGATTACGAACTATTTCAGGGTGCCAATGTGACATCATAGGAGAAATGTCTGACAGTGTGTGTTTTATATTTCCTCCTCAACAGCCTTGATAATGGCGTCTGTGACACTCAAAAGACAACGTTCCTAGAGATATTTTTGAATAAATTATTCCTTTATATATTTCACCTTAATAGTTCCTTCAAGATTCACCCAGCTCTCAATTATCATCCCTAGTCCATCAATCACCCTTATTTCTAGAGACTTATCTCCAGTTTCCTCATTTTGCCCCAGTCTAGACTTCTCGTTCTCCGGGCCTGGTTGTAGCTGTTGTCCCTAGACATAATCCATTTTTCTTAGGTTTCCCATTTTCCTTTTCTTTAAGTACTTTTACTTACTGGCACATATTCTTAAGAATCATTCTATAAAAGATTGCAAAGACTCTTTGCAGGGGTGTCAAACTCATTTTCACCGGGGGCCACATTAACCTTGTGGTTGCCTTCAAAGGGCTGAATGTAATTTCAACTCCTTAACAGTTAAAGAGTATTTACATTTCTAGAGTCCTAAAATTATTTCGGCCCTTTGAAGGCAACCTCGAGGTTTATGTGGCTCCCCATGAAAGTGTAACAGGGTGCAGCCAAGAGGGGGGCCCCAAAAAGGGAGTTGGAATGGGGCCTAGAACTCACGGTGTCCAGGAAATATTAGAGGGACATATAAGATGTCCTCACCCCCTGCCCCACAGGTATGAGTTGGGGGAAGGGACAAATGGAGCAGGGCCATTGAGTTGTTTTGCATAGCAATGGTTTTGCAGATAACCTCCAGAATGGTCATTTAACATATCTATGACCTTTAACTGGTTTCATAGATATGTTAAACAGCTGTGGCCATGCTCTGAGCCAGGGGGGATGGAAAGGACTTCCCCAAGGACGTGACTGGGGGAGGAACCCCAAGTTAAAGCACCTGTGTGGGAGCTTGGAGAAGATTGGCTCCAGAAAAATGGGACACACCTGCCCGGACTCATGATGGCATCCCAATAACCTTGGAAACATACAGGAATGCTGGCAGGTGTAACCGATTGTAGGAGGAGTCGGAAATGGGGCTGCGGAGGAGGATTAGAGTGGGGATTTAAACCCAGGCGTGGCAGCCATTTGGGGGAGATACATGCAGTTTCACCAGAGAGCAGGACCCGCAGCTCCATGAAGAGAGAATCCACGTGCTTTCCCAAGAGTTAGGACCCTCACAGCTCCATGAGGGAAAATCACCATGTGGCTTTAGCAGAGAATTGCCACATGGCTTTTCCAGAGTGGGGACCCCTTCCCCACAGCTTTGGTAGAAGAAGGACCACGCGGCTTTGGGGTGCTCCCTTCGGCTGTGTGGCCTGGGAGCAAGAGAGACTTGGCCTGGAAGAAGGGTGAAAGAACTCTTGCCAGTAGGCCATGAGAAGGTGCCACATGGCTTTGGATTAATTAGAGATCCTGCCTGGACGACGACACAGCTGATGGTGTCAAGAGCCTGGATCCCGGACGTGTGCTTCTCTTCCTTGCAATCACGGTACCCTGAATTAGGGCAGAGGGAGATAGGAAGCACTGTGGGTGTCTGTGGGTATCCTAAAGGACTTTGATATTTTAATGAAGTTAAGTTGCTACTTTAACTCTGTATAGCATTAAATAAACATTTCCTTTCCTTTTCACAAATCTCTGGCTTTGAGAGGCATCTTTCCATAAGGCGGCGGACAATAACGGACCTTTTCTGTTTGCTCTGTAACAGTTTTTGGGGGCTCGTCCAGGATCTTAATTGCCCGTGGAAGACTGACCCCTCAGGTGGGAGAAAGTGAGACTTTGGAAGTGTTTCGCCAGTCTCGAGAACCTTCTGTTTGCTCTGTAACAAAAGTGAGTTTGACACCCTGGAAAAGCATACTTTGGAAGATTTGGCCGGCGGTAGAAACCTAGCTTCAAAATACCTGCCACTGAATCTGAAAGGCACTGATCCATTGTCTCCTAGCATCTAGTGTTTCTGACAAGAAGTGTGATGCCAATGTGATTTTTATTTCTGATTTTTCTCTGAAGGCGTTAGGATCTTTTCTTTATTGTTACTATTCTGAAGTTTCACATGTGTGTCTAGTTGAGACGTCTTGCTCATGATGCCTGGCACCTGGTGTCTTTTTCCATTTGAAGGACCTAAGCAATCTCTTGCGTTAATTCTTTGATAAGTTCTCACTTCTGTTTTCACCATTATTTGTTTTGGTAACTCCTATTAATCAGATGTTGGACCTCCTGCATTAATACTTGATATCTCTTACATTTTCTCTTATTTCTTCCGTTGTAAAAAAAAAAAGCTTTTCTGAGAAATTATTCAAGCTTAATCTGTTGAGCCTTCTATGGAGACTTTTTCTATTTTAGCAATCATATTTTTAAATTCCAAGAACTTTTTCTTGTTCCCTGGTCACTTCTTTTATGAATCATCTTTTTCTCATGTACAGAGGCTGCACACATGCTCCAAGTTTTCTGAATATGCTTACAAATTTTTTATTCTCTCTTCCATTCCCTGAAATACCAGTTGCCTTCAGGTCGGAGGCAAGGCTCCCTCCGCCCTCCTCAGCTCCTCTGGCCTCTAACAGGCTGATTAGCTCCTTCTTCGAGACACATCCTCCAGTGACGGGCTTCCTGTTCTCCACGTCGTCAATTGCCACTGGTACCTCCACTTCCAAACCTCTGTGGCGAGCTCTCCTCTGTTTCTGTTTCTCCTGTGTGTTGTCTTTATAGATGGTGTTTACTTTAACGAGATCTCCTCACGGAGAGTCTGCCTCTGTGCTCAATCAAACATCTTGTGAAAGAAGTTGGCATTTAGAGTTTTTAACAATTCTGCAGTATAACGCATGGCCCAGAAATTGCATTCCTCGACATTTGTCCCAGAAAAATGAAAATTTGGTTCCTATAAAAATGTGTGCACAAATTTCATAGGCACTTTATTTGTAATAGCCAAAAAAATGGAAACAAGCCAAATAGCCCCAACTGATAACCAGATAAACAAATTGTGATGTAACTATCCAATGGAATACTACTCAGCAATAAAAAGGGGGAAAAAAAAACTACTGATACCCTCAAGAACTTGGGTGGATGACAAGGTCATGACACTAAATAAAATCTTTTTTAAAAAGCCGGTCAGGGGAGGTTATAGACAGCATGGTTCCATTTAGATGACATTCTCAAGGTGACAAAACAATAGAGATGTAGAAGAGATCTTTGGTTGTCAGGGGTTAGTGTTGGGGAACAGTGTGACTATTCCAGGGTGACATGATAAATTTCCACTGTGATGACTGAGCAGTGCCGTCACCTGATCACGGTGACAGAAAGGTCCTGGGTGATCACGGTGTTGGTTACTCAACTATACACATGTGATAAAATTTCATAGAGCTAGACACATATACCTCCCCCTCAAAAGAAATAGTTCATGTAAAAGCTGATGCAATCTGAATAAAGTATTTATCTGAGTTGTTAGTATTGTTAGTATTCATATTAATTTCCTGGTTTTGACACTATACACTGTTTATGTAAAATATGCTCAGTGGTGGAAGCTGGGAGAAAAGTATAGGGAACTCTACTATTTGATGTGGTTTTATACCTACTGTTCTCATTAAAAAATCCATTGTAACTCCAAAGTTACAAAATAATAACAATTTCATGAGAATCAGATAAAAACATCTCTGCAAGCGATTCCAATTATGAGCCAGTGTGGTGTTCCCCACGTTCCCTAGGTTCTAAGAAGTCCTACAACAGATCCATCCCTTTAGACTCTGTTCAACCCAGTATTCCCCAGACTTACTTGGCTGAGGAACCTCTGTTTCATGAAATTTAGAAACATTCTATGGAAAACTCAGTGGGAAATGATGATCAAAGAAAGGCCAGTATTTCTGCAAACAGGCATTTACTTAAAAGTTTATAAAAAAGAGCTCACCAGCCTTCCATCTCCACCTGCAATCCATGAAGTTGGCTGCCTGGTGTCTTTTGTACTGGAACATAAAAAGTTTTTAAAAATTTAACTGAGGTTCCAGACCTGTTTTGACCGGGGTGCTGCCCTTGGGATGCACAAACAGGTCAAGGACTCGGGGGCCTGAGGCCATATGGCGCAGCCCTCCCACTGAGTAAGCCTGGAAGTAGCTTCACCCCTCTGGAGGCACTATGCTCACCACCCTCTTTATAACACACCCAGTTCAGTTTTGGGGCTGATGGGGAAATGGTGCTATAGCAAATAGAACTGCTCTGGGATTAGCATTCCAAGACTTGAGACATTTCCATCAACCAAGGTAGACTGAGTGGTGTCAAATAACAAAAATCTGCCTGGCTAGGCAGGTGGGGAAGCAGATGATCGCCCAGGACCTTTCTTGCCTGTAGATAAGAGCGGTGAGTTGACTTGATCGGTTTTTAGGACAGGGGCTTGGCTGCAGCAGGCAGAGCTGGGCTGATTAGTAAATTGGACCACCTTCTCTAAAGTGGTCTAACACCACTATGCTTGCCCACATTAACCTCGCCTTGAACTTTTGGGGAGTTGTGTAACCCTGCCTCCCCTCAGTGCTTCTGAACCCCGTTTCCAATAGGTTAATTTGCACTGGCTTGTGTTTTATTCTGAAAAGATGAGAAGGTCCCTGTCACGGGCAGAAGCTGTGTACTCAACGTTGAGGATTCACACTTATCCTCATGTGCTTTTGAAGTCACGTGTAACTCCAAGGTAAATCTCCGTTTCCAGGTAGCTAAAGTCGCTGTTTTGACTCCTGAGTAGTTTGTACATGCAAGTAAAGCTGTCAAACTGAGAATGTCTCAGCCGCCCCCTAGGTCTTGGCCAATGTGATTGGAAATTCCCTGTGGGTGGGATTTGTTTTTTTTTCTTAAAAAGCAAAACTGTCCAACAAACAACAACAACAACAACAATAAAACCCCCAGACTCCTCTTCACTGCCCCAGCACCAAGTCCAGGGCTGTGCACACAGCAGATGGCCACAGACTGCCTCGCTCAGCTGCATGCCGCATAGAAGAACTCCGGCTACAAGTCAGGAGGCTGGGCCCTGCCTCTTCTAACTCCTACAGAGGAGACCTCTACTGTTTATAGGTCAATGGGAGTGTCAAGGCATCAACATTTGGCCAAGGAAACCGCACTTCACACAGCCAATTACACAGAATCCAACACATGTGAGTACATGGGGAGCTGCTTTGCTCGGTGGTAGAATGGTGGGAAGGGGCTGGAGAGCCCACCCAGTCAGCCCCACTTCACCACCTCCTCCCACTCAGTCACCCCATAAGTGCTGCTTGGAGAACAATTCAGGTACTCTGGGTGAACACCTTTGGTTTCTCTTTCACCCCCAGTACTGGTCAAAGAGAAATTAAAGAGAGTCTACGATCTGCTTAGGGCGACCAGCTGTTCTGGTTGGCCTGAAGCTGAGGGGTTGCCCAGAATGTGGGACTTTTATTGCTAAAGTGAGGAGAGTCCTGGGCAAACTGGGATGGCTGGTCACCCCACTGAAGATGATCAGAGGACATCGATGCAGCTGGTTTGGGAGGGAACTGCAGGAAGGTCAGTGAGAAAGAGGTGGGAAAAGATTCCAGGCAAGTGGCAGACAGACCCCAAGGTGATTCCCAGAGACCTCCAACCTCCTAATCTGCGTGCATCCATGTCATCCCCTCCCTTTTCATGTAAACAAGGCCTGTGCCTTCCTTCTAACCCACAAAACACAGCAAAGGTGGTAGATACCACTGGGGCTACATGCGACAGAAGACTCCCCTGTCGGCAGCCTGGAGCTAGAACTCCTCTTGCAGACTTAATGAAGTAGCAGTCATGAGGGAAAAGCCCGGGTGGCAAGCCCTGTGGGTGGCCTCCAGCTGAGAGCCAGCAAAAAGTGAGTGATCGCAGCCCTGCAGGTACAGAAACAAATTCTGCCCACAACCCAATGGGCTGGGAAACAGATTCTTCTCCAGGGAGCCTCCAGATGAGAATGCAGCCCTGCTGAGACCTGAGTTGCAGCCTTGGGAAACCCTGACCAGAGCACCCTGTCACTGTGTGCCTGGACTTCTGACTCCTGGATGCCGAGGTCATACTCACACCTTGTATCAAGCTGCTGTGTTGATTGTAATTTGTTGATTCCACAGCCATAGGAAACGAAGAGAAGATGCTATCAACCAGTCTGCTAAGCCCGTGAGAGTTAGCTCGCACAGGAAAGGGTTAACGTCCACGCTGTACTGTCATGTGGTCTGCACCTGCCACCCCTCCTGAGAAAATGGCACAGCCAGGTGGGCATGAAGGCTGACCTTGGCCCTGGCTCTCTGTGCCCTGAGCTGTCCCCTGCTTAAACCACACTCAGTGCTCTGTAAGTACATGGAATCTTGTTCACAGACTAAGATTCTCAACATCTGCCAACCAAGCTTTCAAAACCAGGTCACTTCTGACTAGAATCACCCTCCTTGTTACAGCAGCGACCGGCTTTCATCATGATGTGACATTCACTTTGAACAAACTGTCAAGTCAGGAGTTAAAAACCCCCCTTTGAAATGATTCTCTTCCTTTCTGTCTCCTTTTCTTCCCCCCCTCCCTCCCTGTCCCTTTCCCTGTTCATTTGGACTCATTTCCCCTGTTCAAACAAGATGGTAAAAGGATTAGAGCAGGCGGCATTGTACCAAATTGGTCTAATGGAAATGAGGACCCTGCTACTAGAAATGTAGGTAGGACATAAAATAGGATAATTGACAGTTTTCACTTTGCAGGCCAACCTCAGAGTTCCTTTGTTTGACTGGCCTGACCCCCATCTCAGTGTGATTATCCATTTTAGAACTTAGTGAGAGGCAGAACAAGGGCAGCCGGCGCTCCACGGGGCCACCTGTGGAAGCAGCAGCACGCGGGGGTTGGCGAGCCCCTTCCTAGCACCTTGTCTCCATCCACCTAAGGCTGAACATCCCCAGGCAATTGACTTGGTCCCAGATTAGCATATATTATCAGTCGCTGTCCTGGATACTCTGAGCCTAGGAGCAGCGCTGCCAGCAACTCAGGGCTGTTTTCAGCTGGAGAGCACCAGGGAAGCGTTCTCCCGGGATAGCACGCACAGAGCCTTCGCTTTCACACGAGAACTCACCTGACTTCTCAATTACAGGGCAGCCGGTGCCACGGGCAGTCGGAATGAGATAGCTTCAAAACCATGACATTTGTGCTGCCCCATGCCAAGGTGCAAGGCCAAGTTCCTGTAGAGCTCAAATATTAATTATTTACTTTGAAAATTAATAGGTTTCTTGTATCTTCTATCAACCTAAAAGTATTTAAGGTGAACTTTCCAGTATGTTAATCAGTGGGCCTGGCCACCCATCTTTTTTATTTTGTTTTTTTTTACAGTAAACTACAGAGGAGCATTTTTTTATATTTTATTTATTTATCTTTAGAGGGGAAGGGAAGGAGAGAGGGAGAGAAATATCAATGTGTGGTTGCCTCTCCTGCATCCCCCGCTGGGAACTGGCCTGCAACCCAGGCATGTGCCCTGACTGGAAATGGAACTGCGATGCTTTGGTTCACAGGCCCGCGCTCAATCCACTGAGCTACTCCAGAGGAGCATTTTTCCCTACATACCCTGGGGTTCAGTATCTCCACACAGTGGCAGGAGCTAACGTCGCTCTGCACAGCCTTGATAAGGGAGAAGTCACACGTGCACACACATTCGTGCAGTAAAAAATCTCATGCGTCAACCTGCTCCGTGGTCCACTGACTATAGCAACTATGTGGGATTTCTACTCTTTGGGGGGTGGGACCTGGTAACACACTAGTAAAAGCGAAAATAGAACACGGGCCATTTTTCTATCTGCTCCATTGGCAGCCACTTGCATGTGGTCATTTTGATCACTTGAAGAAACCATTGACTTAAATGATGTCCTCGGAGACTGAGCCTCTGTGACGTCTAGGAAACCCTTTCACGCAGAAGTGCAGCCATTGAGCCTCCCTAGGAAGAGGCCATGGGCTGCAGTCGGCTGGCCAGCTCCGCCTTTAATCTCTGGCCTCGTCGAATCTGCTGCACAGAGCTCATTTCTGAAGACAACTGTAAATCAGCAATAATCACATTGTCACATGCTGAAGTCTGGGCTGTACGTAAATAACTGACAGTCGTTTTCCTTGTGTGTGCTTTTTTTCCATTAGGAAGATGGGGTTCTTCAAAGCCTTTTGCTATTTTAAGGCCTCGGACATTTCCAGTACTTTCACTTGGCTCCTCTGAGCCTTGACTTATTTACAGAGATGCTGAGCTGAGATAAGGCTACTTAATAATCCACCAACTCTTGCTAAACACAGTTCCTTTCCATGCCCGTGGTGAAAGCCAGCAGTAAGCACTTGCAGACACAGCCTTAGAGGCTGCTATGTTTTTATTCTGGAGAAGGCTACCTGGACCTTGAGTTATACAGAATGGCTTCAGTAGATGGATTCTAACACTGTGAAATAGTTTTCGGAGGCTTTCAGTTAAAACCTAAAAAAAAAAAAAAGATTTGAAGAAGAAAATTTTCTAATTCTCACCCTTGTAATAAGTTTGCCAGATCAACAGTGTTATTATTCCCATATTAGAGGAGAAGAAATAGAGGATCAAATTGCTTGCACGTGGCAGAACCAGTATCTGAATCCAGGTCAGCCTGATTCACCACGTCCACTACTCCCTCAGTCCCCACTGTGCCTTCGACCAACAGAGCCCTGGGGATCCAGATGGAGGAGAAGGCTCGGCTTTGCCAGCAGGCGCTTACAAAAACACGTGAGGCTCACAAATTAATTTACATGTCAAATATGTATGAAGCACTTACTAAGTGTCAGGCACTGGGCTAGGACCTGAGAACAAAAAGTTCTGTTACCACCGGCCTTGAAGGGTGTATAGTCTAACCGGGTATGCTAGGAACACCAATCAATGAGAATCTACATTGATTAGCAAGGCAAAGGGATTAACCCTTACTATTTTAGGCTCACACACTCACCCCTCACACTCTCATGTACACACACCAGTCAGGCTAAGTCTCTGTGATACCTTTTCCTCTTCAAAATCACACTTGGGTTCACTGCAATTTGCCTAAAAGAAATTAATAAGGGTTGGGAGGATAGACATTGTCCTCTTCTCCTTTTCTGTGAGGAGCTCAGAAAATGGTACCATCTTGATCTGGGAGAAGAAATCTGGACAATTCTAAACAGTGATACTTGTATTCTACATGTATTTGTTCATTTTTTTAAAAATACTATTTATTCTAGAAAAATAGAACCTAGAGAAAGGAAAAATTACATCCCACCCCCATAATACATCTTGGTATTGTTACAAATTTTTTCTGGACACGTATGTACACAGGATGGTACCCTAGAGCGCAGGTGGGAAACACCAGGCCTGCGGGCCGAATCCAGCCCTCCCCCTTGTTTTATCCAGCCCTGCACCTTGTTTCTAGCTGGTGGCAGCACTGAGCTCCTTGCCCCTAGTTAAGGACTAATTACATGTATACAGTCCTAAACTTACATTCAGCCCTTTGAAGGCAACCGCGAGGCTGATGTGGCCTCCGGTGAAAAGGAGTTTGACACCCCTGCTCTAGATGCTGTCTTATGACTCACTTCTTTCCCAGTGTGTCACAAACATTTTGCCATGTGAAAATACATAAATCTCATCTGAAGTATATCCATACAACACTGTTGACTCTATCATGATGTGTTTCATCAACTGCTACAGTTGAGCATTTTAGGTTGTTTCCAGTTGTTCTATCATTAAAAATGACATTTTACCGAACATTCTTGTCCATTCATCTTTTTGCAATAACCTGAGTATCTCTTTAGGATGTATTTCTAGACATGGAAGTACTGAGTTGAAACTATACACATGTGTTAAGGATTTCTGCTCTCCGGAAAGTCTGTAGTCGCTCACGTTCTCACCAGTGGAAGGAGGAAGGGCCCGTTTTCCACCTTTCTCTACCAAGCAGTGGAGACCTTAGACAGCGGGCAGGAGAGAAACCTTTAGGACTGAATGGGAAGCTTAATCCTAATGCCCAATCCTGGGAAGAGCAGGTCCTGTCGCAGAAGAAGGGGCTCAGGCAGGCTTGGAGTGAAGGCCTACCTGCCTGGAGGCTGGAACCTGGACTTCATGACCTTCCCACATATTTGTTGGTTTGAGAATTCTATGAGTTGACTGACTGTCAGAGACCAACAGGCTTCCAGGAAGCCCTCCCTCCTTTTTCGGTAACAAAAATATGACACATCAGAGAACCTCTGCCAGCCCAAGGAAGCGTTTTTTGTTTTGTTTTGTTGTTGTTTGTTTTGTTTTGTTTTGCATCAGGACACAATAAAGAACGCCACTTGAAAGCGCAGGTACACTTCTCCATCGCTGATTACAAAGGACCTCACAGCCATAAATGGAAGGTGTCATAGGGAGGTAAGCCTGCGGGGGCACTGGCCCTAGGACACCAAGGGTGTCAAGTGCAAGAAGTCCCAGAAGCTTGTCCTGGGTTACCGGGGGCAAATACTGCAAGATTTTCAACCTCAAACTTGAGAATGAGGATGGTGGCAGGGACAAGGAGCACCCTGCTCACTTTTGAAGAAGTCCAGTGTCACGGTGCCTCTTCTTTGGCTCCTCTGTAGGTCAATGTGAAAACACCGCAGCTTCCGGAACTTCTGGCACTGAAGTGTCCCTTTGCTACTACAGACAACTGTCATTTTTTCAACTTTTACCTTGTGCTAAGCACTCCCTGGTGTATTTGACATTTGCCCTCTGTTTCATTTGTTTTTTAAATCCATTTTTAAATTACAGTTGACATATAATATTATACCAGTTTCAGGTATACAACATAGTGATTAGACATTAACATACCTTATGAAGTATTCCCCTCGTTAAGTATGGTACCCATCTGGCACCACACATAGTTATTATAACATTATTGACCCTGTTCCCTAAGCTGTACTTTACATCCCCATGACTATTTCGTGACTGCCAGTTTGTACTTCTTAATCCCTTCTCTCTTTTCACCCAGCCCCCAAACCCCCTCCCATCTGGCAGCCCTCAATTTGTTCTATGAGTTTGTTTTTCGATTGTTCATTTATTCTCTTTTTTTAGGTTCCACATATGAGCACAATCATACGGTATTTTTCTTCCTTTGTCTGACTTCTTTTCCTTAGCGTTAACCCTGCCTTCTGCTCAGCCTGGACCCCCAGTAAAACTTCCCTCCCTTGCCCAGGAATCAGGGTGCCCAAGTTCCCTCTCTTTCTGGTTCTGTTTGTGTGAATGTCGGGCCGCCTTGGGGCTTCACTGTGTCTGTTTCCTTAGGCCCAACCGAGGAGACGTGACCTATATGGAGCAGCAAGCAGGCCACAGAGTGATGTGTGTAGAATTGAGCGGCAGAAGTTACAGGGACCGTCAACCCTCTCCCCTCTGCTTTCTCATCTCCCAACCCCTCTGCCCCTGTTTCCTTCCCGAGTGTGGAACTCTTTCCATCAAAGCCAAGGAGCAGGGATTGGCCCCACCTGCAAATGATGACATTAGTTCTTGCCTCAGTTTACCTCTTAGATGACTGTGCTGTGGGTTCGCCAATAACCCCAATTTATAGAGGAAGAAATAGGGGCATGGGACGGCGATGATAGGGCTGGCCCCAAAATTAAACAGCTTGTCACATGGAAGGCTCTTAGAACAGGACCTGGTACACGGCAAACACCCTCAATATCAGCTCTTATTTGCAACGTGTTGTAAGTCTTACTTTCGAGCTCATGGTACTGAGCTCAGAGTGATGTGTACCCAGAATACCCTGGACTGTACTTGACTCTTGGAAAGGACACAATAAATGGTGACTGCTCTAAGATCAGCATAGCCTGGGACTAGGGTTGTTTGATACCGGCAGTCCATTTTCTCACACGTTTGGAGTTGCAAGGCTCCCCAAAGACGGCGTCCCCCCAGATAAACTTCCTCCCAGAACTGTTGGCCTCTGCTGAAGACTTCTTTATGGGCAATTTATCTCAGCCCTCCCCCTGTTTTTTTTCCCCTCTTCACTGGGCTTCCTTATCACCCTGCTTTACTCTTCGCTCTCCACTTCCCTCTATTATCTCTCCTGTCGCCCACAATGGCTTCACTTTATATACAGCCACTGCATTCTGGTTCCTTCTCCCCTGTGACTTCTTCCCTTTGTCTCCACACTCAGGAGTCTGATACACGCATCGCAGGAAGGTCAGGCATACCTCTTAGATACTCACTTTATCTCCCGCAGTTGGAAAACAATTATTGCTCGCCTCTCTGTACATTCCTTCTCTGCTAACTTTTTCCCTTTCTCCCTACAACTTCTTATTTCTTTTCTAAAAATCACCAGTGGTTTGTTTTCACCTTTGTGAAATTTTTTTCACCTTTGTGTTGTTGTTCTTGTTCTAAATACCAACTTAATGATTGTTTTTGCAGAATGTGTAAAGACATGGAGGACTGAATAATCTCCTTCAATTTTCTTTCATATGACTTTGGGAAACTACATATGTACTCACGTTTCTAGCCTGGCCTCCTCCTCTTCTTTTGTGAGCCCACCCGACAAAGAACTCCTTTACTGATGGCAGCAACACCTTTTAGCCTGTCAATAAACCACTGCAGTGGCTTCTCAGCAACCAGTTCCTTCACAGACCGTGAGTTCCATCCACATGGGAAAATTTCTTATTATTTAGCTTAAGCTTCTTGGAAGCCCTTGCATTGTCTTGCTTTGCTTTACTTCTCAATATTGACACCATCCACCTGGAAATGGGAAGCCATACAGTCTAAGCCATAGCTGATGTTTAATGCTTTCTTTCTCTTACCTCCAATGACTTATGCTTTCTTGATTTCCCCCCTGTCCCCTCATCTCAGGGGGCAGATTTTCCTAGCTAGTATTTGCATGCAGAGTATCTTGTCCTGTGAGATTTAAGCAGGACTCAAAATATCAGCTATGGCTGTAGTTAATTCTTTTTTTAATTTAGATTTTATATTTTACTTAGTTATTTTTAGAGAGAGGGGGAGGGAGGGAAAGAGGGAGAGCAACATCAATGTGTGGTTGCCTCTCATGCACCCCCAACTGGGGATCTGGCCCATAACCCAGACTTGTACCCTGACTGGGAATCAAACCAGCAACCCTTTACTTTGCAATCCAGTGCTCAACCCACTGAGCCATGCCAGGCAGAGCCAACCACAGTTAATTCTTAATCATGCAGGCACAAATTTTGTGGATGGTCTGTTAGTCTCAGGCTGGCCTCCTGTGATGCTTAGTAAATAGTCCATCTGCTTCTTCACACTCCCAGCCTCCTTGCAGTTAGGTAGGGTCACATGACACAGGCTGGCCAATGAGCCATGGGTGGAAGTGACATGTCCCACTTCCAGGCCAAAGCATAGAGGAGCCAGAGCAATTCTCCAGCTGTCTCTTCACCTGCCCAGTGACAAGGAGGCCTCATGTTGACATGGTGCAGCTATAAGTTTGGAGCATTCTGCCCTGACTGGTGTAGCTCACTGGATTGAGCATGGGCCTGTGAAGCAAAGAGTCTCCGATTCGATTTCCAGTCAGGGCACATGCCTGGGTTGCAGGCCAGGTTCCCAGTAGGGAACACATGAGAGGCAACCACACATTGATGTTTCTCTCCCTCTCTTTCTCCCTCCCTTCCCTTCTCTCTAAAAATAAATAAATAAATAAAATCTTTACAAAAAGGAAATTTTAGAGCATCCTGGTGTTTCTCAACCCCTGCGGAGAGTTAAGTCCCTGGGCTTGTTGATAGCACATTCTAACCTAACCTATTCTAATATTCTAACATCCTATCACTGTGGGACCAGAGTTGCCTCCTCTGGGCTAACTTCGGTATGTTCTGAAAACCTACATTAATTTTTAATAGTGTCCCATATACAACATAAACAGAAAATATCAGTTACCAAGGCACACACATAATATGCGCCAACTCCTCAATCTAGATAGGTAAATATATCAATAGTTAGATACAGATATAGATATGCAAAAGCACCCCAGAAGAAACCAGGATGGAAAAGATTTTAGTTCTTAGGTGTTTAAGCAATTGCAATGTTAATGACTTGGTAGAACAAGAGGGGGAGTATATAGGCAGCCCCTTGAGTGAGATCTAAATGGATTCTAGAATTAGGGATGTGCTCAGCCGCTCAACTCCAGCACCACAAGTAGGAGAGAAGTCCTGCTCCTAAGAAACGCAGCTGTGTGCTCTGGAGGCAGATACCCCCTTATCAAGGCAGCTAATGCCCTTCACCTTTTGAAAAGGATGTGTACAAACAACTATTATAAACTCTCAAACAAAACTTTTAGAAAAGTGACAGATGAATAATTTTTGTCGGTAGAGTATGAAATGTGGAATGGAATCTGTACATAATGTTTAAGACTTCCAGTTATTAAAAGGAAGTCTCAGGGATGTACTGTACATCATAGGGAATATAGTCAATAATATAATAGCCACATACAGTGACTTATGATGCTGATCACTTGTTTAAATGAGCATATTGTACACCTGAAATGAATATAATATTGTATGTCAACTAAAATTAAAAATAAATGTTTAAAAAGAATCAAAATCATATATCATAAAGGAGAAATGGATATACCCAAATTTAAAATCAAAATTTTCACATAATAAAGTAAAAAGATGAGTCACAAATTGGGAAAAGATATTTGCCAGCATGCAGTTAGCAAATGATTCATATTGAGAATATATAAAGAAATCTTTAAAATAAATGAGGAAAAGACCACAAAAAGTAGAAAAATGGGCAAAGGATATGAACTGGAAATCCACAGATGTAGAAACCAAATGACTAAAACCTTGTAAGGGACATTCGACCTGCCCAATAAACAGTTACCCACCAACCCTGGCTTTTAGCTAAACTCTGGTCATCATACTTAGCAAAAGAGGACATTGTCCCCAAAGCAAAGATTTACATTGAGAAAAAAAGAGAAAGGGCTTAGATTTCTGTGGCTGAGGCAGTATCCACAGAGGCAAGACCAGGCCTTAAAACATTGACCAAGAGTTCCTTGAGAGAGCCCCAATTCTCTGAGAAAGCAAACTTCTTAAAGAATGACTTCTTCTCTTGTCCACGTGTTCCATTTGCACTGAGTGGCCACTACGCGCCAGGAGGAGTACGTGTTAAGGCCCCTTGCAACAGATGCCCTCAGGAAGACTTCACTGTAATTGGGACAGCTAGGGAAACTTCCTGAAACGGCTGTAAAATATTCCATGCTGCTGTCAAAGCCGGGCTGCTGGACTCATGCCCAGGGCTGTCTTCGTCACTGTGGACAGACTGCAGTAGTTCATGCCTTATATCAAAGGAATGAGTTACAATTGTCGGGAAAATTTATGTTGAAAAAATGTTGCATGCTTTAATGTTGGTAGTCACTTATTAGAAATAAGATTTATTAGCTTTTTTGGTAAGGTGAAAATGCCAGCAGCTTTAATTGGGGACAAAAGTGTTAGGAAGCCAATGAAAACCAACTTTCAACTCCAACTTTATCGGTGGCCCACCCTTCCCCAGACAGCTCAGCAGAGTGGCTAAGAACTGACTCCGATGGATTTGCAGCAAGTTACATAACCGCTCTGGGCCTCGGTTTCCTAATCTGGAAATGCGAAAAAAAGAATAGCGCTCTTCGGGCTTTGAGGAGGATGCGTAAGATCAGAGCTTGGCACATAATGAGTCTGCAATCAGTGTCAGCACTCAGCAGTAATGAGAGTAATGGATTGTCAGGTTCTCAATGACAGTAATGGCTTTCGTCCATTACTGGGATCTCATTTCCCAGTCATGAGACATCACCAGGGCTACGAACACTTTCTGTGCTCGGGGCACTGGGCTGGGCCCTGAGAGGAGATGAAGGATGCAGTTGAAACCTACAGGGAATGACTGTCCTCCCTGCTCCCAAGCTGTAGGGTGAATGTCTTGGACTATTTCTTCACCAGTGACCCTCATTTGCCAAAAACCAGCCAGTCTTGCTCAAAGAGCCCCTGGCAATTCTGGGCTTGTATTGGTCAGGAAGAAGGGAGGGGGAACATCACACCTGTGTCTGTGGAAAAAGCAGAGTTAATACTCAAAAACAGAGGCTTTCTAGTCTCATCCTTTCCCGCTACACTCTGCTGTGTGTGTTACCTACTGCTGATCTGGCCCCAGCTCCTGGCGATCCTGTGAATGAGTGACATCCACAATGTCCTGTCCTGAACAGCCCTGCTCAGCTCCTGTAGACCCCTGCCTATGGCTTCTTTGATGGACTCAGTCCGTCTCCTATTTGGTCTCCCTCTCCTGCCGCCTTCTATTTTTCCCAGCATCATTATCTTTTCCAAAGAACACTGCCTTCTCATGATGTGCCCAAAGTAGGACAGCTTCGGTTTTGTCATTTTTGCCTCCAGCAATGTTTCAGGCTTAATTTGCTCTAGCACCCACTTGTTCTTCTTGCTGATGGTCCAGAGTAGCCACAGAGCTCTCCTCCAGCACCTTATTTCAAATGAATTAATTTTTTTCCTCTCAGCCAACTGTCCAGTTTCCACATTCATGCTTGGTAACTGGGAACCTGAGGGTATAGACAATCTTAACCTTGGTCTCTAATGACACACCTTTTTTCTTGGTGATTTTTTCTAATTCTTCCATTGCAGCTCTTTTGAGTCTCAGCCTTCTCTACATTTCTTGGCTGCCGCCCCCATCTGCACTGATGACTGAACCAAGGCAAAATATTTCACAATTTCAATGTTTTCATTGTCTAAGTTAAAGTTTTGTGTTTCTGTAGTCAGGGGCACTCTGCTGCCCCCTCCTCTATTTGCCCACCCTCATTAGAGATGTGCACCCAGTCCTGCCTGAAGTTGGGGCATGGGTTAGATAACACTCCCAGTGCCTCAACCCTGCTTTAATTTCCTCCGTAGACTGTGTGAGTGTTCAACATGCCACATCTTTTTTCTTATTGTCTCTCTGTATCAGAATGTCTATTGCGTTCATTGCTGTATTCCCAGCATCCAAACAGGGCCTGGGGAAGTGTTGGTGCTCAGTACATCTTGTTGAAGGAAATGAATAACATTCAATTGAATAAAATTCAACCTTACCCAAAGTCACTGTTATGGCTTGAGTTGTATCCCCCAGATTTATATGTTGAAGTCTTAACCCCAGTATGTCAGAATCTGACTGAATTTGTAGATAAGGACTTTTAAGAGGTAATTAAGATAAAAATGATATCAAATGGGGGGGGTATTGGGGGTGGGGAGGTCCTAATCCAATATGGTAGGTGTCCTTATAAGAAGAGGAGATGAGGACACAGACAGGGAAAGCCATGGAAGGAAGACAGCCATCTACAAGCCAAGGAGCAAGAACCTCAGAATGAAACCAGCCCTTCTGACACCTTGATCTTAGGCTTTCAGCCTCCAGAGCTGTGAGAAAATAAAGTTCTGTGGTTTGAACTACCCAGCTGGTGGTTCACTGTTATGGCAGCCCTGGGAAACCAACACAGTCACTGGGTGGGGTTTCTGTAGCAGAACTAAGGTCTGGACTTCATTAGCTTGAAGCACTAATTCTTTAATGGTCCACCCTTTGGAAACAGAGTATCCTCTTTAAAAGTGGAGCAAATCCTCACGGAGTCCAGGACTTGAAAGACTTTTCAGAGGACCCAGTGACAGCTGTTCTCTTCCTTTATTGGCTATGTCAGAGAGCACAGCTGTACCCCAGGGCTTGCTCTCGGGGAAGTCCTGCTCTCCCCTGACTGGACACCTCAAACAGCTGCTTTGGGGTCCTGACAAGTTCTTGTATAGGATTGCTTCTTGCACAGATGGGATTTCTCATTTACTCTGGGTTTTGCTGCCGCCAGAGGAGGGAGATGACAGTCATCTAATTGACCTTCTCATTTCCCAGTCATGAGACATCACCAGGGCTACTAACACTCTCTGTGCTCAGGGCACTGGGCTGGGCCCTGGGAGGAGATGGAGGATACAGGTGAAACCTACAGTCTGGTGGAAATAATAAGATTTACCAACATGAAACAATCAGAGACATAAACACACCCAAAGCGGAATCCAGTAACCTCCCTCCTAAACTGTAGGTAAAGAGATGCTACAGTAGCTCAGAGAAAAGAGAAGACTCTGAGGCTGGAGTGGAGGGAGGAGTGGCCAGGAGCAGTCTCTTATAATTGTAACACTGGGACTTGTATTTACAAGGTAATATTGCAATAATGGGACTGCTGGTGCAGTGAGAGCAGGGGAGCATCCCAACCCTGGAAAAGAGCAGAAGCCAATGTCCAAAGGAGGATTTGAGCCTGAGAAATGTTTGTCATGTCTCAGTAAAGAGACTGAGACATGGCAAGACCAGCCACCCAATTTCATACTAGATTCCTGGAGGAAACAAGCAGACCAGAATCTGAGCTCTGTTCAGTGACTTTGTTTCTGACTACAGGTCTTTTGTCCCAAACCTCAGGTAGCCTTCTGGGGACATAAGGGAGGTCACATAGAGCTGCCTTCTTTTGCTGTTACATGTCCCCAGTCCCTCCACACTAGCACCACATCCAAATCATGACCCTCAAGAGCTTCACACTTGGCAGCATGCACAGGTAAACCAAAAGGAAGGAAGTGGGCATGAAGGGGAGAAATTTTCCATTAGAGGGTGAAGAAGCAAAAGCTACACAGTCACCCATCCTAAGTCTTCCCAGGCAGGATACAGCCTCAAGCTGGCCTTTAACAAAGTTATATATGTGAGAGAGAGAACAGAGAGCAGAGACAGAGACAGAGACAGAGACAGAGAGGAGACAGGGAGAGAAGAGAGAAGCAGAAAGAGAGAGAGGAGAGGGAGAGAGGATTCCGAGAGATAATACATGGCATGGATTTAAAAGCACCACTAATACTGTCCTTGGGCCTCTCCTAGACTTATCAAAATTCCTCTCCTTGGTAGGAAGAGAGCAGGAGCACAAAGACCTTTGAAGATGCACCTGAGATGTGGCAGGCAGTGACAGTGCTGGTCTTCGTGAAATAGAGGGGAAGGTCATGTGGATCGATGACTTGATGAAGAACAAGGCACAGGAAGCCAAATCAAGTTTTAATATTTGTCTCCAATACCAAGGCCAAGCTTCACTGTCCATACCTGTCACCTCCCCTTTTCTCCCCACCAAGCGCAGGTCTAGCAGAGTGGAATTCTTTTATCCACAATTCCTTCATCTCACTACCAAGAATAAAATGTCATTACTATTACTACTACCACCAGTTCAAGTATTAGCTCACAAGTTGTGTAGAATTTTCTCTCCTGAAACCAGTGTTAGATGAACTCATCTACGCAGATACTTTGGATCTGCATTGGAAGATCATCCTGTGCTTTGACGTATTTGGTTTTTCCTAGTGATGGCAATGCAGGCTGAGAGAGGTCAACTCACTTTCATAAGATTATATAATGGTGTCTCATGGCATCAAAACTCGGGACATGTAGCAGGGCCTCTTAATTTCCCTTTTATAAAAGGGGTCTGCGATATAAGGAAGTGCAACCAAAAACTGAAGATAATGGCATCAAAACAGCCCTTAGCCATTTCAGGCGAGATCTTTCTGTGGGTCACCATCTCTACAAACCCATTTCCCAATTCTGGAACCTATAACAAGTTCCCTGACAGTTTATTCTTTATGGTTGTGTGGAACGGCTGAAAATATGGATTTATTGAGTTACTTCCTTCTTTCTAGCTGTAATCAAGCTTCAAGATATGTGTTAAAATTCCAGTCAAGAACATCAGAAACTTTTTTTTTAATTCCCTTAAGCCAATTTTTCCAACGTCAAGAAAAATTTGTGATGAGATACGGGGCTATCCTCTGTTGAGTGCTTCAATTCTAATGATAGATGGTTTTACTAGATCTTAAACACTCCCAACTTCTCTTAATTGACTGGACTTGGCTCACTTCCTAGAATCAGCTCCTTGGTAGCCTCTGACCATGTAAATTGTTCAATATAGTGGAAGGAAGGTGGTAATTTCCCTCCTTCTTGCCCACTTTGCTCCAACCTGAGCAACATACTATGTTTCTTGTTTGAATGGTTGATTATCAAACCCACACACTACCCTTTCATTAAAAATTAAGCTCATACTTCTTCCTTTAGTATGGTGCTTCTTAATCATTTACATTTCTTAGCTTTTATAGACTTGTAAATGTTTAGATGCAAAGACTGGGAAGAGAGATGTGGGCACATGAAATACACTGGGGAAAACATGAAGATACAGAAAAGTGGGGAGAACAAGAGAAGAGAGAGAGAGAACAAAAATGAAGACATTTAGCTCCCAGACCTGCCTCCCAACACTCCTTACAAGAAACCCCACTGGGTTCTGTCAGCCAAGATGGAGGCGTAGGTGGACACACTGTGCCTCCTCACACAACCAAAATTGAGGACAACAAAGATTTAGAAAAAAGAAAATACCCAGAACTGATAGAAAATTGAACTGTACAGAAGTCCAACAACCATTCATCCAGACCAGTAAGAGGGGAGAAGTCCCGGCAGGAAAAAGTGGAGGTTGGAGGACCTAGGTGCACAGGCAGCAGCGGCTGGCAGACCCCAGATGCACAGGCAGCAGCTAGCAGACCCTGGGCATGGGGTGGCAACGGCGCAGGCCCAGTGAGGCCACACAAGGCAGCTGGCTGACCAGGTAGTTCCACATTTGCGCACAGATAATCCAGGTGAAAGGGAAGCAGCAGAAGGGACTGGAATCTGAGAGAGAGCAGAGCAAGTGCCATTGTTCCCTCTTGGACCCTGCCCCCACATACAGCGACACTACCCAGCAACTGGGCTACCCTGCCCTGGGGAACACCTAAGGCTCTGCCCCTCATACGTAACAGCCTGGACCAGACCAAAAATCAAACAAACTAAAAAATGGCTCAAATGGGAGAACAGATCAAAGCCCCAGAGCCCATTCCTCTAAGCAACCAAGAGATAGCTAACCTATCAGATGCACAGTTCAAAGCATTGGTGATCAGGATGCTCACAGAATTGGTTGATTTTGGTCGCAAATTAGATGAACAAATAAAGGCTACACTAAATGAAATGAAGGAAAATGCACAGGGAACCAATAGAGATGGGAGGAAAACTGGGACTCAAATCAATGGAGTGGACCAGAAGGAATAAAGAAACAACCAAACAGAAAACAAGGAAGAAACAATAATTAAAAAAAATGAGGAGAGGCTTAGGAACCTCCAGGAAATCTTTAAACATCCCAACATCCGAATTATAGGGGTACCAGAAGGGGAAGAGGAAGAGCAACAAGTGGAAAACTTATTTGAACAAATGATAAAGGAGAACTTCCCCAATCTGGCAAAGGAAATAGACTTCCAGGAAGTCCAGGAAGCTCAGAGAGTCCCAAAAAAGTTGGACCCAAGGAGGAACACACCAAGGCATATCATAATTACATTAGCCAAGATTAAAATGAAAGAGAGAATTCTAGAAGCAGCAAGGGATAAGGGAACAGTCACCTACAATGGAGTCCCCATCAGACTGTCAGCTGATTTCTCAAAAGAGACCTTGCAGGCAAGAAGGGACTGGAAAGAAGTATTCCAAGTCATGAAAGTCAAGGACCTACATCCAAGATTGCTCTATCCAGTGAAGTTGTCATTTAGAATGGAAGGGAAGATAAAGTGCTTCTCAGATCAGGTCAAGTTAAAGGAGTTCATCATCACCAAGCCCTTATTACATGAAATGTTAAAGGGACTTATCTAAGAAAAAGGAGATCAAAAATAGGACAGTAAAAAGACAGCAAACTCACAGATATTAACAACCACACCTAAAACAAAAGCAAACTAAGCAAACAGCTAGAACAGGAAGAGAATCACAGAAATGGAGATCACATGGAGGGTTAGCAACAGGAGAGTGGGAGGAGGAGAGAGGGGGACAAGGTACAGAGAGTAAGTAGCATAGATGGTGGGCAGAAAATAGACAGGAGGAGGGCAAGAATAGTGTGGGAAATGTAAAAGCTAAAGAACTTATGACACATGGACATGAACTAAGGGGGGAATGTGGGTGGGAGGGGGTGTGCAGGGTGGAGGGGAATGATGGGGGAGAAATGGGACAACTGTAATAGCATAATCAATAAAAGATACTTAAAAAAGAAAAAAGTAAAACATTCAATTTGTTCTGGGTTTTTGTGCTTAATAAAGATGAATAGATTTAGGATGTTTTAAAAAAGAAGAAGAAGAAACCCCACTGGCTTTAAACTGAACACTTTTCGATTTTGGTATGACAGTCAAGGGCTATTTCCCAAACTCTCTCTGCGGCCCTCTGACCAAAGCTGTTTGGTCAAAGATGGCAGCTTTAGTAAATAGAGTCTCAGTGTGAAAATGCTTGGGGCTTTCTCTGAAATCATCTTTCTCCAGATGGTCCTGATGGAAGACCCAGTAGCTTGGTCTTCTGTGTTTTAACTTGACCTTAAATAATTATTGGCATTTGCATGGGCTGCCACAATAATTCCCAGGTCAATGTTTTATGTTCCCAGATTTTCCTCTTGATGGGGAATGAATATCCATGTCTAAAGCAAACATTTATTGAATATTGCATGTACCCAGAGATAGGAGAAGGAGGAAGAAAGATGGACTGAAAAATAAGAAAATGCCAAGCTTGCCTTTGAGTTCCATGTTATGCAAACTGCCAAGTTACAACTCATTGATGAGTATATTAATTTGGTGGGCAACGACCATCATTCAGAAGTGAGGAAGGAAGGAAGGAAGGAAGGAAGGAAGGAAGGAAGGAAGGAAGGAAGGAAGGAAGGAAGGAAGGAAGGAAGGAAGGAAATCTCCAGGTGATTCACATGCAGATGCAAGTCACATAGGCACCTCTCCAAAGCCCAGCATGAGCAGGATAAGAACTAGTTGTTAAAGAAATGAAGTTTGATTGGCGGAGCAGCTTTTAAGACTGGAAAAGATAGTCACCAGCAGATAGTATGTGTGGAGGATGGGACCCTTGGAGCTTCCACTTTCCTGAGGGACCCACGACTTTTTCTGGGCCTTAGTTTCTTCTATGCCGAACTGGAGACAACAGTCAATGCTTCCAATGACATGTTCTCAGTCAGCCTCTTTATGGTAAATGCAGGCTTTGGAAGGTTCCTGAGGGAGGGACTGCCATGTTTCCTGCAGTGCAGGTAAGGAGAGCATCATGTAACCAAAGGGATCCAGACCAGCACTGGAAGGGGCCAAAGGGACTCACCTTCATAGGCCTCAGTTTCTCATTTGTAAAAGGAGGATAATAATTGCCATCCTGCCCACTTGCTGTGGAGTTCCACAAAAGCCCCAGGTGTGAAGACGCAGGTGAGCACTGGCCTCATTATCTGGGCAGTCACAGCTGCTGGGTTGCGTGAGGTGGGAGCAGTTCTAGCTTTTTGCCACAAGTACCTACAAGTGCAACAAAGGGTTTTAAAGGCCTTTACGAAATTTTAAAGTTTATCTTAAACAGAGAACTAGGTAATTAAGCTCATTAGCAGAATATAATTTGCTCAGCTTGTTGAAGGTCAGTGGCTCTCGTCAGACTGTGGAGCACAAAAGGCAAGGCAGAAAGAGGTGGAGCTGGGACAGCCAGTGGGGCCGGGCCCAGCCTCTCTTTTTTGTTCTCGCCGGTGTCACTGCAGAGTCTGGAAATGGTGAAAAGTTGGCAGTGGAGCCTTGGTGAGATAATGGTGGTGAGCAGGTCTCTGGGGGATCTGTCCGTAGGACTATGAACACGGGGGAAGAGGGCCTCTGATACACTTGGAGGATTCAGTCTACAAACTCTGTTTTTGCAGATAAAAAGACTGGCCCTGAGAAAACGTCTGTAATGTAGGCTCAGTCTGCCAGTCAATAGTCATTGAGGGCCTGACCAGTCACAAAATGTACCGCAGAAGAAAACATACTTCCTGCCTTCAAGGAGTATATCTAATTATATCATTTCCTCCCTTGCAGCCCACAGTGACTCCCGTGACTCAGAAGATGACAGCTAAGTAGAAATATAAGTAGTTAGCAGCAGTTAGGGGGGAGCGGGGAGGAATAGCAGGAGCACAGAGAATGTTTAGGGCAGTGAAACTCTTCTGTACATTATCATAGTGACGGATACACGTCCTTATAAATTTGTTCAAACTCATAGAACGTACACCACCAAGAGTGAATTCTGATGCAAACTGGGGGCTTTGGATAATAATTTGTCAGTGTAGATTCATCATTTGTAACAAATGTACTGCTCTGGGGGGGGGGGCGGTGAATAAGGGGAGAGGCTGTGCATGGGAGGGGGTAGGGAATAGCTCTGGGAACGCTCCTGTACCTTTCTCTCAGTTCTTCTGTGAACCTAAAACTGCTCTTGAAAAATAAAGTCTATTAAAAAAAAAAAAAAAGAACAAGGATGCCCACTCTCAGCAGTTTTATTCAACATAGCACTTCAGGTCCACGCTAGAGCAATTAGGCAAGAAAAAGAAATAAAAAAGCATAGAAATCAGAAAAGAAGTGAAATTGTCTCTTTGCAGATGACATGATATTATATAGAGAAAATGCTAAAGACTCCACCTTCTTAAGAATACCAAGGGGGAAGGGTATCAGTTCCGGGCATATCAGTTTCAAGATAAACAGCTAGTGGGCTGAGTTTTCAGGAGATTGGATTTTCTGGAGCAAGCTGTCTTCAGGGACACCAGAAAAGCTTCTCTCGGAATTAGGCAGGGAGCCCAGGAATCCTGGCCCACAGAGTCCAGCTGTGGTGCTCGGCACCATCCAAGTGGGTGCTTTGGCCTTGGCCATGGGCACTAGATTTAAAAAGCCTTCCTGTATCAATCCACAGAATGCTAGGAATTATACAGAAAAAAAAATAGCTCATGTTTAAGAAACTCTTATATAAACAAAGTACATAAACTTTCATATTGTAGAACTTAGATTCTTTAACATATTAATGTTTTATTAATTTCTAGGAGGAAAATAAAGCAGTTCTTCCCAAATTTATTAGACTACAAAACCTTACATTTTATAAAGCATTTCATGGAATTTGTGTTGCACAAAATATCTTAGAAAACACTGAATCTAAAAGAAGAAATCTAAAGCTCACCAGTTACCTCTCACCTGAGTTGACATTTTTATTATGAGCATGTAAGCAATGGATAGGGAGTGTAGAAACAGGGGACCCTCCCTTTCAGTAAAAAAGGGAGAATGAATGACTGATTTTTACATTTCAAATGTCTTGCCTGGCTTTATTATATCTTTCCTTCTTACAAATGCCCATAATGATGAAACAGATGATGGGCTAATCTTCCTGATCCCTCTGTATTACTGGAGTCCAGGCTGACTTTGCACCGTTCAAGAAAAGCACACACTTCCCAGAGTTTGCTTCTTGGGGGCGGAGATGTTTGTCTGTAAAGCCCTCTGTGAATTTCCAAACAGCGAGGATCTGAACCATGACTGTCAACTACAATTCTTCAGGGACTGGTTCTTACCCTATTCTGTCGGCTTCTCACTTACTGGAAGACCTGAACCAGCTGCAAGGTGAGAATGCGCCTTGCATTTGGATACATTCATAAAGGACGTGGTAGACGCTTAACCATCCCCCCATTCAGCTGGCCTGTACAGAAACCCCTCTGTGACCAACACTGTTTCAGAGGGAAAGAAGGATGGTCTTGCCCACATATGAAGAGAAGTAGATACACAAGTGTTCACTCCACTGACTGTTTTAACGCTTACATCTGCCTTGGATTCCTCCCTACAACAGAGACAGCCAGTGCCCCATTAAAAATAAAAAATGAGCTTCTGACACTTTTATAACATTTATAGCCACTTTCTCGAACCACCATATGTACTGCTTTCAACTTCATTCAAATTGTTTATATTCTGACCTCTCTTCCCTTTCTCAACATTGCCTCACAGCTGGGACCTAAATGAGAATCTCAGGTCCTCAGCTTTGGCCCTTTCCCATTCTCCTTGGCCGTGATCTGAACAGTCTCTGGTTCTGAAGCTCCTCCCACTCCCACTTACGGTCCCTGCTGACTTTGAGAGGCTCCTGTCCACACCCCTGGCCTTACTGCCTGCTCCCTAAAAGGAAGCCTGCAGACTGATGGCCCCCCTCCCACTAAGACTGAGCCTGCTGTTCGCCCTGCCTGCAAGCTGATTGGCAAAAAGCCTGTGAATGGCTGCACTGTTGGCCTCCTCCGCCCCCACCAGCAGTGCGCCGTTTATCTCCAGGTTGAATGGTGGAATACAGGAAATACTCTCCAAAGAAATCAAGCCAATCTGCCTAGAAGGGCCTAGAGTTCCCAGAGTGGAAGCTGATGCCCGAGAATAGGGCCCTCCTTGTTTTGGCATTGGTCAGAAAAGGGATTCAAGTTTCTGAGAGAAATGGTTCGAACCCAGACTTCCACAGCTCACAATACACCCTGCAGGGAAGCCCACGGTATGTCACGCCCTGCACACCTGCCCAGACAGGTAGGCAGGAGTCTCAGGATGGACAAAAGCCAGGAAAGGCAGAAGTAACTAACCCATGGGAGCCATCTATATTAATCAAGTGAATTTTTTTTTCCATCCTTTAAGATAAATGCATAACTGAGGATCAATAGCCACTGAGGGAAATGAGCAGCATGCAAGGGAAGGGTAATGAGGCTGGTGTGAAGGTGGCTGGTTAAGTCAGTACTTTCTTCTTCTTTCTAGAAAACATCATCCAAACATAACAGAAGAAGCCCTGGCCTGGTGGCTCAGTTTGTTGGAACATCTTCCTGTGCATAAAAACGTTGCAGGTTCGATTTCTGGTTGGGGCACACACCTGTGTTGGGGTTTGCCCGCCCCCCCCCCTCCCCGGCCATGGTGTATATGGGAGGCAACTGACAGATGCTTCTCTCTTACATCAATGTTTCTCTCTCCCTCCCTCTCTCTCTAAAAATCAATAAACACGCAAAAGTAACAAAAGGAAATGTTTAAGTCCAACCAATGCCATTTTTGATGAAAAAAATAATAATAGTATAGCTAGCATTTCTACAACAATTACTATGTACCAAGTTCTGTTTTAAAAACTTTAATTATACTAAGTCATTTAACCCTGCAGTAAATGGTAGCTACAACTATTGTACCAAGTTTTCCAATGAGGTTATTGAGCCACAAGAAGCTGAGTAATCTGCATGAGGTCACAGAGATAACTAATTAAGAACTAGAATTAAAACGAGGTTTGATTGTAGAGTTCATGGCCTTAGACTCCGTACATTGTTACTATCCTCCAAGATAGAATATGCATATTGTGAACTATGTGCAAAGCTTGGTAAAAAGAGGTTAAATCAAGCAGCAGGCAGAAGTGAAGAAAAGAAATACAGAGAAAGAAGGGAGGGCTTGGTAGTAGCGCATCTCAGGAAGCACCAACAAAAGTCCACTATGAGAAGTGAAGTGTGCACACTGAAATGCAAAATATATCTATAGTCTGCAACAATTAGTATGAGCGCTAAAGTAAACAGATCTGGCATCAGAAGCTCTTCTGTACATGATTGGTTTAGATGCAGAGGGTATTGGGGAAAACTCCACACACGCAAGGGAGTGATCTGTCCCTGCAGCAGCTGGGAAGACTTTGGGTTGTGAAAAAGAGCTGGTCTGGGTGACTTGCAGAGCCCCTACCCACTCCACTCAGAGCGACCTAATGCTGCCTTTAGGAAAATTAAACTTATGAAAAGACAACAATTAAACAAGAACTTACAAAATATTAAAAACAAAAATATCTAATAATAGCCGCAAAATTTGATGAGCAATAAACAATACTTTCTAAAAAATTGTTGCTATGAAACAGACAAAAGTTGTGAATAAGCATTTCTCCAGGAATTAAAAAAATAATTCATTGAAGCAATTGCCTCTGTGAAGCAAGATTACAAAGTAAAAAGGTAAGAACTCAGGGAGGACATGTGGTACCACGACAGGAGCAAATAAAATATGAGCTAGCTGAATTCAGGGAACAGTGTTCTGTTCAAATGTATGAAATTTTTGTACTTAAAAATGGCCAGACACTGGCTTTTATGCATGGTTAGCATAACAAAAGGAAAAAGATAAAATAAAACCAAGCTATCATAAAAATAAAAATAAAATTGGAAAAGCATCAAACATTATCTAGACTGTGGAAAAATAACAAAGGACAAAGAAAAAATCAACAAAATGACATGGAAATAAAAGACAAGAAGAAATAAAGAAAATAGTAATATATACTACCTAAGAGATAGAAAAAAAATCCAATAATTTACATGATTGCAGACTCATAAAAGAAAACCAAAAAACAAAAACCAAATAGTTAAAGATATAATGTGGCTAAACATTTCCTAAATTAAAAAAAAAAAAACCTTAAGTCTATATATCAATGAACACCAATGGTTGCCAGAGAAAATTGATCAAGGATAATCAACACTGAGTCACTCTAGTAAAGTTTTGGACTTAAAGATTAAGACTCCATAGTCAGCAAAACAAAAAGATCAAGTCACTTTAAGTGGATAAAATTAAGAATAAACCCACATTTCTTCAGCCATGTTAAATGCCAGAAGGTAATAGAGAACACTTAGATGATACACAAAAGAGAAAGTGTGACTCAAAAGTTTTATATCCAGCTAAACTATGTTTAGCCACAGAAAACCAAGCTTGAGCCAGCAAATGAGCCCTTCCTTAGAAAACAACGAGAAATGAGCTTTGGCCAATGGAGAGATAACTTAATACAGTACAGTAAAATGATGTGCTGTGAGAATTAAATAAATTTACCTATGTAATCAAGATAAAATCAAAGATGGGAATTACAGTGACAAACCAGAATGAAAATATTATTGGTCTGGCCATGTGAAAATGGATCAACTAATTAGAAAGGGTGAAATAAAAGAAAATGGGAGGCAAACTAATTTTGTTGATTGAAAGAGGCAGTTAAAGTTTCTACAATAGCTGGGGGTCAAAAGATATCATCTAATAGTGCAAAAGTAGATATTTTAAAAAGATAATACTATGAACTAATAGCAGGTAATAGTGGAGAAAGGAAGGGAAAAGAAAGAAAAGGAAATACATCAGTTTTGTCATCACTCATAAGGAACTACAAAACAGAGGACCAAAGTTGTAATCACTGCAGTTTAACACAAACATTTTTAAATATCAGAGGAACAATATTCCCTTTCTAATTTCTTTTTTTCTAATAAAACAAAACAAAATGACTGTTGTCCAGGGAACCTATCTTCCTCCATATGACCACATGCTGCCCTAATTCCAAATGGCAGAGAATATGTACCAGGACTGGTGAGCAGCAAGAAACAGGACCTGCAGTCAGGCCGAAGGGAGGAGGGGGAGGTGGGGGGCTGGGAAGCTGGGAAGCTGGGAGGGCCCCCGCCCTGCTCACAGGGAAGTTGACGATTCTTGTTAGATGGTGGTGCACCATCAGAGTGTCACCTGCCCTGTGCTTACAGAGTCTGCAGTGTCAGGGGAAATGCTGGAAACTCAGAATGTTGGCATCTCTTATTTCTTGCAGCCTTCTGTCAGGTTATACATGAATGGGACCAGCTCGGACTAAAGGTGACCTATCTGAAAACAGAGAGGCAAAAAAGGACAGTTTGGCCAAGAGAGGTACTTTCTGTCTGTCTGTCTTATACTCAGATCTAACTTGATTGAGTCCCATAACTTGAAGCCTTTCAGGGTTGAAAAAGCGAATTCTTTACTTTTAGATAAAGTCGGTGGGAGCAGAGGCAGAGGCAAGAGATTGAGCAGGAGATAAGATTGAGCCGAACTATAATCTGGATCCCCAGGCCTCTCCCAGCACCTCCTGTTCAGCATTCTCCCTTAGACAAAGGAGACACTCATGCTTATTGTGAAGATGCCGGCTGGGAAAAATCAGATTATGGGTGGTATCTCCCCCGCCAAGCTATTGTTTCAAACTGCCTCAAGGCAGAAGTCATTGAACTGAAGGCCAGGGTGATGGACAGAACCCAGAGGCCAGATGGGGGCTAGGAATTCTCAGACTCAAGGACTGTGACTAGACAAGATCGTTTGGAACTGACTGGACACAAACGGATTAGAAGTCAGCCTAGTTTTTTAAAGATACATATTATTGGCTGTTTTGCACAGAAGGCAATACCCAGGCCCCAAACTCATGCTAATAGGAAATGAGCTTCTACATTTCTGTAGCCCCCTAGAAAGAGCATTCTTCTGAGTGTCCTTCTCTGTTTTGGCTTTGAAAGACGCTGGACAGCAGGGATGCTCCAAAGAGCAGGACCTGGAGCTGTCTAGCACCACTGGGTCCCTTCCTCAGCCAGGTCCCTTCCTCTGCAGCCCAGTGACCACTGGGGGCTGCTTCCCATCCTTCCCATGCCCCAATGACAGGTTTAATGGCAGCTGTTTGGTTTCTTCTGAACCACTGAATGTTGGGTAGTGGGTGCTAGGAACAGATCCCTTAGAAAACAAAGTCCTGCTGTGAGGAGCTGGTAGTCTCCACAAGACGGCAGACACGTAAAGGGCCTTTGCCATACTGCATGGACAGGGTAACCCAAAAGCTTGGCAGGAGAGGGTGTGGGAGGTATCAATGAAGGCTTCTAGAATAACGTGAATCCTACACTGAGATGTGAAGGATGAACAGGAGCTAGTCAGAAAGGAGGCTGGAGTCGAGAGCCAGTAGGGTGCAGGCACTCTTAGAAAGCCCTCCCTTGCTGATGAGAATGGACTGACCGTAGGCAAGAAGAGACGGAGGCCTCGAATGCCAGACTTCAGCTTTTCATCCTTATTTGCCATTGTTGGCATATCCTGACGTCCTCACTAAGCCCCTTAGGCCTTTGGTTGTACTGGGGCTAGACCTCCGGGAAAATGAAAGCAAACCTTCCTGGCAGATGCCCAGGCCCATTCTGTGTCACTTGTCCTTGAGCTTTCCTGCCCCTTCAGGAAAGCTCTCCAGCCAGAAGGTCAGTGGCCCCGGCTTGCGGAAGATTCATTCCGATAAAGCCTTGAGGCCGATAAGCTGACTTCCTCACACCTGTAATGAAACAGCCCCCAAAATTCCTTCCCCTGTGGCTTTCAACACCCAGCTACCTCCCAGACGAACACCTCCACTAACCAAACATGACAAGGACACAGTTTCCCTAGGGCCGTTTTGTTCCCTGGATCTTTCCCATCAGTAGAACACAGAGCAATTTAATTTGGGCTCCTGGGTCAACCACACTGTTTAGCTGGTACTTCAGAGGCGGAGGCTCTTCTGGGATACCATGATTTCAACTAAAAGGAAGTGTACCCTTGAAAAACTGGCCACCTAGAGAGCAGCAGAAGTTCCTATAAGATGGAATCTAATAGAAAATGCTGCTTGAAATATTTATGAAATCTGTTTTAAGGGCACTTACCAACGCAAGAAGGAGTCCCTTGGCACAAATGCATAACATACAATTGCAACGAAGCCTCTTTACTGGGACCCCAAGGTCGCACTAGAGGAGTTTGCTTCAGCCAGGAAAGAAAAGCAGGAGATAAGAAGACTGTACATCCGCTCATGTATTTGCATTTGGAGGTTTGCGTTAAAGAGAATCTCTTTGTACTGTCCTGATTGGGGATTTTTTATTAAAGCTGAGTCCACCAGTTTTAACTTGCTTTGGCAGAGCAAAGAGCAGAGGACAGGATGCCTGGGGTGGGGGTGGGGGGGGAGGTGGCCCTTAGCCCAGGAGGCTGCCATTGGATGAGGCGGCCTGAGGAAGGGAAGGGGAGGTTGCCTCTTTCCTGGGGCTGGTGGGCTCCATTGGTAAGAAAAAGGAGTGAGCAGCTCTTGGCGTCGGGGCCCCTCCAGGAACAAGGGGTCCCCCTCACACCCTCTCTCTCCAGCTCTTCTGATTATGTCCACCCACAGATGAAGGGAAAGGTTAAGCAGTCAAAGGGGTGTTGGCAGGATAATAAAGAAGGCAGCAGCCGAAGCACTTGGACTTTCACTAAAGTAGAAAGGCCTATTAGGGCCCCTCAATGGCTCACATTTTAGAGTGTCCACTCTGTGCTAGTCACAGCATCAAGCGTTTCAATTATATTATTCATTCATTCCCATTCCTCACAGGTCTGTAAGATCTCTAAATTTATTCCTATTTTCCTGCTGAGAAAACTAAGGCTTATGGAGATGAAGAAAGTCATAAAAAGGAAGACAGCTGGCCATGGGTTGAGCCAAAATTGGAATTCACATCTGCCCGGTTTCAAAGCCCACCTCTAAACCACTAGGGTAGATAATATGCCCTTTAAAGGAGAGTGAGATAGTCTTGTCTCCCAGCTCAGTCTATCCTACTCCCAATTCTAGGAGACCAGGGTGCAAACTCCCTTTGATTGGCCAGTCTGTGAACCTGATGGTCATATAGCAGGGAGTATCCCCCAGACAAAGCAGTGATGTGTCTAGAGAGTGACCATTGAGGTGGTGCCTTCTAGAGGGAAGTGGAAGGACATGCAGCCTCTGTTCTCGGCTCATTACCTCTCCTCCTCCCTCCCGCCCCCCACCCCAAAAAATCTACTTATTTACCTGCCACCAAGTAAATGGTGTGCTAGGTAGAAGAAGGTATCTGTTGGTCAGCAGACTAACAATAGAAAGCATCTTTCCTGAGCATTATACTGAGCACTGTAGAAAGAAACAAAGAGAAGGAATAGACGCCCTAAAAGCCCTTGCTGTCTGGTTGAAGAGGGAAGATAAACAGACAGGGTGGATCATGGAAGTGCCTCTCAGAGCAACAAACATGGGCCATTCCAACCAGTGCAAAGGCACTGCAGGAAGCACGGAGCACAGAGCAAGCCGTGGGTGTGTGGTCAGGGGAACGGGAGTGAGAGTTGCGGGCATGCCTGGAGAAGATTTTTTGCGGGATGGGTACATGGCAATGGTGAATGGGGGCAGACATGAGAGAACCTTCAGGACAGTCTAACAGTAACCATGCCCCTAGAAAAGGCTCTTCTGCCCCGGAACCACACTGGGAGGGGTAAGACTCAAAAGGCTCCAATTTGGAAAGCTGACTCTACCACCTCCAGCTGCAGCACCCTTGGCTGGTTTGATTGACCCCTTTGCTCGACATGTCTCTCGTCCCCATGATTTTGTAGGCCAGAACCTGGGCCTCCTCAGGGCCCTGCAGGCTTTGCACAGAGTACTTATGGCTAATATTCTCCACCCCCAAACGCCCCATTTTTTGGCTTCTGTCGTAGCCGTTCAGTTATGTTGCCTGCTAATCTATCCCAGAATTTGAATTGTATAATGAGGATTCTTGAAGCCTTCAGAACTCAATCCATAAAAGTATTTGGGAGAAGGAACTGGCCACCAGCACATGGGATTTTGCACCTGCCAGCAGCCACCAACCCTGTATACGTGAAGTTGTCCTGCATGTTGACTCTCCCTTTGAGGGAAAGTGCCTAATGGAACTGCAACCCCCTTTTCCTAGAGGGCTAACAGTCAGGCCCCTGCTCCCTAGGGAGTCTCTGTCCTGGTGGTCGCAGGAGGAGCTCCTATACATCGATCGATTCAGAGCCATTCAGCTTAGAGATCCCCTCACCCAGCATCTCTCAAAAGATGTTATCTGGATGATTTGCACCGCAGTGGTCTGGAGGTCAGTTTAACATGCTGATTCCTGAGTCTTGCTACAAAGCTATGGCAACAGAATCCCCACCACCTGGGATGTGAAGTGGCTTTTCAGCGGCTCTCCAGCAATTCCCAAATGCAAAGGAATCTGAGAACAGCCTCTGATCTAGTCCACAGTTTGCAAAGGAGAAAACCAAAGCTCTAAGTTAGGTTCTTGCCTTATACTGCACATCATTACATAGACCCGATAAATGCAATCCTGGGTTTAATAGAATGGAATAGGGTTAAGCTGTGTTGTCGTGTAGCCCAGTGTGAGAACCCAGACCCCTAAACACCCTGTGGGGAGCAGACCCAAGAAGCAGAAAACTGCTTCCTGGCAGCACCAGGTGTATCTTTGCCTTCTAGGAGCCAGTGGGGCCTGTGAAAGCCCCACCAGGGCTAGTCCTGGGGCTGAGGGCAGAGGGTGCTGAGGAAGCACTAAAGCGAGGCAAAAAAGAAGGGACCTTTCAGGGACACACAGAGATTGATCAGTCCTCTCTTCCAGCCCCCTGTGCAGAGGTTGGCCAAGCTCTACACCTAAAATCCAGACAGAGGGAGGAAAGGAGCTCCAGGTTGGTAGGGCAGCCTTCCTCTGGCGGCTGGCAAAAGTCTAGAAGAGGAAGATGAGTATTCAATAAGGAATCTTCAACACACAAGGTAACATTTCCATGTGGTATTACTTGGACTCACCTGCAAAGTAATGAAGCCACTGCTATCCCCTTCCCTCTAGCCTGCCTTCTTTCTGTCTCTCTCTCCTCCTCTTCCCCCAAAGTGAAAAAAAAAAAAAGAAAAGAAAAGAAAAGAAGGAGAAGAAGATTAGTTAAAGGGAAAATAAACTAGAGTCCTGGGGAAATTCCCAGCTTTCTGAAAGTGTGTTTTCTCTGAGTGGCTGGGAGGCTCACCGCAGGGCAGATGGTGACTGTTTTGGCGGTTCCTGGATCGCTGAGTGTGTGGAATGGGCATCTGGGGGGATCAGAATGGGGAGGCAAGGGGCTGTCAAGGAGGCTCTTTCTGCTTCTCAGGCCTGGGGCTGGATCCAGAATCCACAGAATTGCATATAACACATACAGGCTTTCAGAGACAGAGGAACAGCGAGGTGGTGAGTTTAGGGGAGTTTAATCTAAGAAGCAGTTACGATAGTTCTCTTCAGAAAAGGGCAACCTCACAGTGTGGCCACCTTCACCCATCAGATCTGGCAACTTGCCCACTTCCCACAAAGTTCTGGGAACACGGGCAGCTCAGTTATTCTTTCCCACTTGTTCCTTATCTGAGGGAGGTAAAACTGATTTACCTCTGGGCCTATTAACAGCGCCTCCCGGAAGGTTCCCAGCTGTGGAGACTGTGAGATCAGAAAATCAGAGATAGTCCGGGGAGGGTGGGGAGTGAGGAAGAAGTATTTCATGAGGCCCATAAAATAGTATTTATGACACCTGGGAGCCAGAGGCCTGTCCCAGGTAGGATGAAGCCAAGACTACTAGAGGGGACCTTGGCTGGAGCTTGCAGAGGGGGAAGTGGGAGGGAACAGGGTAGTCACGCTTAGGCAGAGGAAAGAACTACTTCCTCTCTGACCTTGGCCTCCATATTCCACAGGAAGGCCTCCAAAAGGGTGGGAACTGGCAAAACATTTCTTAGAGGCAACAAGATCTGGCTTTCCCTGTGAGAAACTGAAGAAAGGGGGAAGCTAATTAACTGAAAATTGAGGAAGCTCAGGGCCACACACTGGCTGAGAGTAATGGTCATCAATCATCATCAACCAGTGGATCTCCTGCCCCTACCACCCCCATCAAGGGCACACAGGACAGACTCTGGAGGCCACCACATCCCGGGGACTCCCTTCCAGCCTGAGAAGAAGCAGCGAAATAGGGAGTCGGGACTAAAGAACTCAGATAGCCATATTCTAATGTAAACCAGCCCAAAGACATCTATCTCTCTCTGTGAGAATTGTGGGTCCTGGGAAGAAAGATTCACTTGATGTAAACCCTGAGAAGGAATTTATCTGCTGAGATGGTCAACGCAGGGACCAGATTTTATGAATAATAAGAGTCCAGCAGCCATTTGCTGACAGGGGCTCCTCACGTATTCTGTATGATGGGAAGAACCTCAGACTGAACTTGGCTTCCCCTGCGCTGTGCCCTACTAGTTTATGCCTCTGAGTCAGCCTGTGCAGGAAAGCCCTGGTTTTGTTTTTCTACAATGAACTGAGACCTGCCCTGTCCAATCAGAAGTACACAAATTGTATCCTCCTTTGCATCTACACTGACCAATCAGAACTGCATCATTTGAATACCTCATTGACCTATAACGGACCTAATTGGGAACCTGGGCAGGAACTTCCCTTTGTCTCTGTGGAACACAATTTAGGTTGCTACCTGAATCTGTGTCTCCCAGGCTGCAGCTCCTTTTGCTCAGATAAATGATTTCTATTCCTTATTATGGTCTAAAATTAATTTTGGTTTATAGAATTAACACTGCAAGAGTTTACCATTCATTTGTCAATAACCATGACTGTATTATGAACTTGCTTATTATAATTTTCAGTTTTTCACATATTTATGCTTTGTCAAGGCCTTGAGACCAGAGACCCTTTAGTACATTTCTTTTCCATCTCCACATCCTTCCAACGACCCACCTACGTACCACTGTGTGGCATTTTCTCCTGTGGTTCTCACTACTACACATGCAGAAGAAAATAGTGCTCAGTCCCTAACTTTGATGAGTTTGTGGTGTTATATAATATGTATATACATGTATA